>OZ026530.1:17866633-18121633 GCA_964019695.1 Loripinus fragilis
AGTAGCATCTGTAGTAGTAGCATCTGTAGTAGTAGCATCTGTAGTAGTAGTATCTGTTGTTGTAGCATCTGTAGTAGTAGCATCTGTAGTTGTAGCATCTGTAGTACGAGGGATGCTCAGAAAGTTCACGGAAAAGTGCTATTAAATCGCATTGCTTTTATCGATTGCAATGAAAATTCAAAGTTATAAACTACCCTTGATAGCAAGTTGACTGAAATTAAAATTTAAAAAATGCGGCGTCAGATATATAAGCACGAGGTGCCGCTGTGACGTCACTTCGCTGGAACCGGCCCATATGTACCCCTGGGTTGCTTCCCAGGGCTAAAACACCTAGTTGTGTTTGAATTGATTGGTATTTTTAACGGAGAGTAATGTTCCGTCATTCTTTGAATATAATATGAGGTTTTTATGTTATTCCGCTGCGCTATTTAATCAAATTAATAGGTTTCGGTCCAAAGGGCAGACATAAAATGCTTCAATTTTTCGAGTTTTTGAAAATTTTAAATAAAAAACTTATTTTCTTGTCAGTGTTCATCACAATAATTATAATATCTGGCTTAACTATCAATATTAGATCTACTGTCCTGAAAAGGGTGTTTTCGAAGTGTGTAAATAGTTTATTTTAAAGAATGGACATGCCAAAACAGGTAGTTGGTTCATAGCAGTTGAATGCTTTGCCTTTTGACAGCACTTTTATTCATTACCGCTTTAGAACACCATCCGTCAGATATAAA
Source organism: Loripinus fragilis (assembly GCA_964019695.1). Classification (NCBI taxonomy): domain Eukaryota; kingdom Metazoa; phylum Mollusca; class Bivalvia; order Lucinida; family Lucinidae; genus Loripinus; species Loripinus fragilis. Next base: position 17,867,368 of record OZ026530.1, read on the forward strand.
TCTTTGAAAGTTTGCATATATGAGGAGTAAATATGTCGTTAAGCATACATGGAACGCAATATGGGCTATCACAGCATAACAAAATTTTACAAAACGTTAAAGTTTGATTGGTTGTGTAGTAAAACGTCAAAATGCGACGTAAAATGGGCCGGTTCCCGCTATATAGCGTTGCCTTGACGACAACTGTAACGCACGCAAACGACTAACATGAAGCATGTTGTAACCGATCAACTGCATATGTGTTGCAGTATTATGTGCTGTAATTCCAGCTCTATTGATCAAACGATGTAGAAATGACACCTACTTTCCGCAAACTTTCTGATCACCCCTCGTAGTAGCATCTGTAGTAGTAGCATCTGTAGTTGGAGCTACAGCAGCTACTTCCAGTAGAGTAGCAGATGTCGTAGTAGCAGCATGTGTTTTAGTTGCTGTCGCTACAAGTAGCAAAAGGAATAAGCCAATATCGCCTGCAATTCTACGTCTCTTGCAGGCCTCCAGATAAATGTGGGTAAATGATATTTTCTTATCTGAGCCAGTGCATGAGATTTCCAACAATGTGGTATGTGCGACCAACAAAGCCTCAGATCAGCCTGCGCATATGCGCAGTCTGATCAGAGCCTTTGCTAGTCGCTTGAGCATTCTATGATTGTTAAGCTACTGACTGATTACCATTTGGAGCTTCTAAGCTTAATTGGAGGCTGCAGAGGCTCGTCCGAGTCTACACATGTCAAAATGTCAAATTGTTGGTAATCTCACGCACTGGCTCAATTTAATTTAATTATTATTATTTTCATAACTTAAACGTATCATGTTGGTACTCACAAGAATCGTCTCAATGGGCCGATTCTTTTGAGCACCCAGAACACATGTTTAAATTGATGCAAACCATCCAGCCCGATTCGTTTAGCACAGCTGATACGTTTAGCACGGTTGGCGGGGGCCAATGGCGTTTTTTTTTAAAGAGTGTAACTATTTACCTGATTTAAACACTTTCTGCAGAATTCGATCCAAACCAATGTTGAATCTCAATTAGGTATTAATTAGTCTTCCACCATACGAAATTGGGCTCTGGTCGGCCTTTTGATGTATGAACAATCAATTGAAATAGCGGCATTATTTCAAGGAAAAATATTTTTTTCGAAAAACCTTGCTCAAAATAACATTTAAACGTCATTTATCAGAAATGTACCTATCGCATGAGAAAGATCAACCCATTTCTTTCCATCATGCCAAACGACAGGCCTCATTTCTCTTGATTTACCGAGTTAGAAGAGAAATAAGATGGCAAATGAGTAATAATATGACAACGCTACAGTTACCAATCCAAAAATGATACCTTTAGCAAAGTTTGTATACAAAACATGGTAACGTTAGCACAGTTATATCTTATAACCTAATAGAGATTCACCATTGGTTTGGATCAAATCCTGCGACAACTGTTTAAGGACATATGCTACTAAATACTTCCCACATTGAAATATTTTAAATACTTTGCATACTGTTTGTTTTATGCATGGGCTATCCATTTATGAAATAAAAAGGATATGTCACCGTGCTTATTTTTTCAGAATCTCATATTGAAGTTTACAGCATTTGACCAATTTTCTAGAAATATAAAATAATAATACTAGTCCTAATTATCGAGCTAAAACGGTTGTAATCTTCACCCAGCTTCTTTCTTTTAACTTGAATTACTGCCCATGACCTCAAACTTTTAAGAAAATGTGCATGTTTACTTGTTACCCCATGCTGTGACAAGATACTGCATGATATATTTTGGCAATTCGTCGAAAAATGGAATTTGTTTTTAGAATAAATCATGTATTAAAAAATCTGACATTGAAAATCTTGAAAATTTATTTTTAATTCATGGACTATTATAATACCTTTCAGAAAAAAGAATAAAAATCTGGGGTCACCGAACTAATTCTCTTTCTAGAGGGCCAAATTTAACCCCACCCCCATAGGTTTCATGCGTAATTCAATATAAAAAGTTCGGGGATGACCATTTCGGTCGTTTTGATGATGCCATTTTACTAGTATATGAAGTAATTTAGCATTAAAATGTTAAAAAAGAAAGAAAAAACACACTGAAAATATGTGCGCATCTGGGAATCGATCCTGGTTCTGCGCTAACCACTAGGCCACGAGGTCAGGTCGTGCGCCGCTCTAAATATCCATACAAATAGTATAGACTCGGCCACTATCGTATTCGTGGGGGATTTTTATCCCATAAAAATATTTAATTATGAAAGCAGTTTGGGCCTTTTTCAATCCGTTTCAGTTAATTACCTTCAGCTCCATAAATGTAAACCTTCCTTTCATTGGCTGATATACATAGATTATTACGGTAAATATTTTGAGCCAAATCTTCACAGTTTGAATAGTTTTGACAAAGAAAAGACGTTCTGAGAAGTACGCCATTTTGATAAAATTATACTTTGTTGAAGAATTTATATATATCTTCGTTGATTCGTGAAGAGCCAGTCGTTCCCTACTGTGTGCGACGCAGAGCTATATCTATTTATAGCAACCTTTGTTCATTTTGAAATTAAACCTATATGAGGTACTGTAGACATTTATAATTATATCACACAGAGATGAGTTCAAAGCCGAAGAAAGCACTAAAAGTTGGACTCAAGGTGAAAGGAGGTAAATCATTGAGAAAAGGCAAAAGAGTTGACTACAAAAAAATGAATTTGGGGAAGGAGGTAGAAGAAGAAGAATGTACAACTAGCGACGATTCTGTCGAATGGTTTGATTCCCCACAGGGACCCTCTACTAGCAAGGGATATCCCAAGCCAGCGCCACCTAGGACACCGGAAGCCGCAAAAGAATTGCTAGAGCCATCAGCAGACCTTTTCGTAATGGATTACGAGGCAGAAATGAAAGCTATGCAGGCAGAATATTTGAAATTAGAGCAGGAGGAGAAGGAGCTAGAAAAAAAGGAGAAGCTAGAATCGATGAGAAGAGAATTGGAATCGAAGCGGGAGAAAGTCACTACGTTAAAAGGTACAACAAAAGCACGAAAAGACTCAAAAACTAGCAAACACACGAAAACTAATGACACAAGTGTTAAAAAATCAAAACAAAAGCAAAAAGGTAACGAGGGTGAGAGTAAAACCTGTGAAAACAATTAGTAAGTCGGAGGTTAATGAGGTCGTTGATATCACAACTCTCAGAAAAGACAAAAAACTCAAAGCATTAGTGCGTAAAGAGCTCAAAAAAATGGGATTAGTTGAGCCCAAAAGTAAGAATGAATCTAGTGAAGATTCAACTGAATCAGAGAGCACTTCATCATCATCTTCATCATCATCTCTTTCTTCTTCTGATGATGATAGTACAGACTCAGAGTGTCGGTCAAAATCAAAAAAGAAAACCAAAAAGAAGTTAAAATCAGGCATAAATGCCAAGGCTTCAGATAAAGTCAAATTTCCCCAGGAATGGCCCCATGCTCACTTACAATATGAACATGTTGATAAACAGATGAAATTTAAAGAATTAACCTTTCGGTTATTTGTTGCCGGTGAGCTTGAGATCATTTCTGGCGAGGATTTGACTACTGAAGAAAAACAAGGTCGTCTTAAATTGTTAAAGAAAATTGTTTACTATAGTAGCACATATGAGTTCGAAGGTCTCAAAGCATATTATGCCGCCTGGTTGAGAGATATAGAATTAGGATTGCGAAAATGGTCTGATGATCCTCATGAAATTGAGTCTGCCATTCTAACAAAGCATCTGCTCAAAAGCAAATCTCAGCCCTTCAAAAAAGGTAATATGCAAGGAGCGAATCAAAATACAGATAGGGTTTGGTTCTGTTCTCTCTACCAGAGGAATAATGCTCTCATAAATCCTCCCATTTGCAGGTTATAAAGGGCAAGCAAAGAATGGCTACTCATATATGTGCTACATGTTGGCAAAAAGATAAAAAGAAGCTTGAACATCCGGAATGCTCCTCTGCTTGTCCTCATGTTTCGGCCTGACTGAGAAGTGGTGAAACAAATTGTATTGGCCTTGATAATAATAAATTAGAAATAAAGCATGATAAATTAGATTTATTCTTTCCCCAATTTTGTCTTCCAAAAAATTGTCAAGCCTCAGAGATTAAAACTCCAGATAAGAATAATTTGAAGGACAAAAATGATATTCACATTTGTAAGCATTCAAAAAGATGTGAGGTTTGTTCTGCCAATCTCAGTCATTCCTTCATGGATAGTACAGTAGATTTATTGGATATCCATCATAAAGTCATAGCATCTGGGAAATACAATTTTGAAGGGTGTAGAATTCCTGTCAATGAGAAATTGAATATTGAATATATCAAATCATTGTTGCATGATTATAATGACCCACTACTTTGTGATTTCCTTGAATTTGGGTTCCCAATTGGCTACCATGGTAATAATGAGATACTTCAGCAAATTAAGAAGAAAGATGTTTGGAAATTCAAAAATCATAAAGGTGCAGAAGAGTACAAAGAGGACATGCTATCTTATTTAGTTAAAGAAAGTAAAAACAAAGCTATAATTGGCCCTTTTAAAGAAAACCCCTTCAATTCTGGAATCAAAATTAGTCCGTTAAATCCAGTACCAAAGAAAGACAGTTTTGAAAGACGGGTCATTTTGGACCTCAGCTTTCCAAAAGGGGCTTCTCTTAATGATTATTTAAGCAAAGAAGAATATTTAGGAGAAAAAATGCAGTTGGTTTATCCAAAAGTTGATGATTTTGTTCAACTCATAAAACAGAAGGGCCAAGGCTGTTTGCTTTTTAAAACTGACCTAAGACGAGCGTTCAGACAACTTAAATTATGTCCGTCCTCATATAATTTGGTTGCATTTGTTTGGAAAAAACACATTTTTTGTGACTGTGTATTACCAATGGGGGCTAAAAGCTCTGCCTTCCTTTGCCAACGTTTCTCTAATGCAATTTCATTCATACTATTTAAAATAGGGATTTGTGTTTTAAATTACCTTGATGATCTTGCTTCTGCAGAAAGAGCACAGCATGCAGAATTTGCATTCAGAACACTTCAGTCAATATTAGAGAAATGTGGCATTGAAGAGGCAAAAAATAAGGCTTGTCCACCATCTACTATTATGGTTTTTGTAGGGGTCCTTTTTAATACAGAAAAGATGACAATGGAAGTAACTGCTGAAAGATTAATTGAAATAAGAGTACTTTTAAGAGACTGGTTGGATAGGGAGAAAGCTTCAATTAAGGAGATCCAGTCTCTTTTGGGGAAATTGAATTTTATTGCTGCTTGTGTCAGGCCAGGTCGGATATTCATTTCCCGTATGTTGAAATGGCTAAAGTTGTTGTATGACAAAGATTTACAGAAATACTACATTTCCCCTTATGTGAAGAAAGATATTCTTTGGTGGTATAAATTTTTACCCACATACAATGGTGTATCCATGATGATTTATGAGGAGTGGTGTAAACCAGATGAAGTTTCTTCTAGTGATAGCTGTTTAGAGGGTTGTGGAGGTTTCTGGCAAGGAAGGTTTTTCCACTCTACCTTTCCTGAAAACTTCAAACAAAACAATTACAATATAAATATTTTGGAATTTTATTCCATTATAATTTGCTTGAAATTGTGGGGAAAAAATTTCCGCCAAAAGAGAATACAAGTATTTTGTGACAATTTGGCAGTCTCCATTATCATCAATACTGGTAAAAGTAGATGTGAGACTTTGCAAATGTGTCTCAGAGAACTGGCCTACATAGCAGCAGTAAATCAGTTTGAAATAAGAGCTGTTCATTAAGAGTCAAGTGAAAACCGCATTGCTGATCACTTGAGCAGATGGGATATGTCTGAACATCATCAACAACATTTTTATGACTTGACAAAGGGGATTCAGTTGACAGAATGTGTTGTCTCAGAAAGTCACTTCAGATTTATGCACACCTGGTAATTTGTTTATTTTTTTCAGAGGCACAGATGCACTCATTAAGACAAGAATTGAAAGCTTCTCGAAGTTCTGCATATGCAGAAGGTACGAAATCAAATTTAAAAATTCAATGGGAATCATTCCTAATGTTTTGTATTTACTTTCGAATGAAATATTTACCATGTAGTACAGAAACTTTAAGCCTTTATGCTCAGTTTCTCAGTAGGACCTTCAAATCCACTCAGTCTATTAGAAATTATTTAAGTGGAGTCAAGACTATGCATTATCTTTTAGGATATTCAGTGGATCATATAAATGGGTTCTTGATAAATCTTGGTTTAAGGGGAATTGCTAGAACTAATCCTTATTGTATACGACAAGCCCAGGCTATTACCCCAGACCACTTATTACAAATGGCAACCTTTCTTGACTTTACAAAACCCATTGATCTTGTGTACTGGTGTTTGTTTCTTTTTGCCTTCTTTCTTTTTGCTAGGAAATCAAATTTGGTTCCTTCAAGTAGCAAAGATCGTAAAGAGAAAAAGTTTTTGCTAAGAAAAGATGTCAAATTTGGGAATGATCATCTTTTAATACATATGAAATGGTCCAAGACTATACAATTCGGGGAGAGAGTTCTTGAAACACCTTTAATAGCTATTCCCGGTTCTGTTTTATGTCCCGTTTCAGCCTATAAGCGTATGTGCAAAAAGGTTAGGGCAAAAAATTCTGATCCACTTTTTACCCTTCCAGATAAATCTTGCATAACTTATAAGATGTTTCAAAGTAAACTAAGACTATTGATTTCTAAATTTAAATTAGACCCCCTTATGTTTTCTACTCACTCCTTTCGAATGGGCGGAGCTACATATGCATTTAAATCAAACATTCCTTCTGAATTGATACAATTGCATGGAGACTGGAAATCTGATGCATATAAGAAATATCTTTCCTTTTCCATTGAGGACAAGTTGCTGGTTGCATGCAGAATGAGACAACACATTTTATCACACACAGACTAGAATCCCACTTATGATTCTGAAGATTTTAAATATCAGAATTAGCGGGTCAGTTCATTATTTTTTTGTCTTGGTATATTTAGATAATATACTGGTACAAATGTTGATTGGTATACCTGTATTTAAATAGTATACTGCTACAGAAGTTGAATGATAGGCTGTTGACCATAATTTCCTTCAAACTGGGTGTTATTTTAGCTGTATTTAGATGGTACATGCTACATATATATAGAATGATCTTGTTGATGGAAATTATGGTTTCAGTTAAACTGAATCATTTAATCTGGAGTCACCTTCCTTTCAGTTAGCCTGCTACCCTCCCGTGTAGGCTATTGGTTTCAATAGGACGTGTTGACCTATTGGCCATGAGTGTTCTGTTAATGAAGGTTAATTTAGATTATTTGATTGGTTCTTGTACATAGGTTTTTAATTAATAACAGTATCATAATGGTACGTTACATGCAGGTATTAAGAATTACATGTACATATAAAATGTACATTAAGCATTGATCAGGCTGTCCGCCTTAATTTCCATAAATTTGAAATGTTGTAATATATCTCTTATTGGTGGAAATTAGGGTTTTCAGTTAAACTACTTCTTTTAATTGGGAGTTACCCTCTTTTCAGTTAGTCTGCTACTGTCCCGTGTAGGCTATTGGTTTCAATAGGATGTTTTGACCTACTGGCCATGTGTGTTCTGTTAATGAGGGTAAATCTTGATTATTTGGATGGTTTCCAATGTAAGCATATTGAGATGAAAGTTCAATTTATACTTACAGGGGTTAGGAGAGTGACTATCATTTGTGACTCTATTGCCAAAAATATATCTGGAATTGAGGGATGCAGGGTCCAACCATTCCCAGGTGATACCATAGCCAAATTAACTAATAGACTATGCAATGGTGGAAAAGAACCCAAGGCTGTATTGAATGACTTTGATGTAGTCATATTTCATGTAGGCACAAATGATATTGACAACAGGGCTTCCTTTAAAGCCATCATTACAGATTTTGGCAATTTAATTGCTATTTGTAGAAAAGAGAATCCAGGTATCAGGATTATCATATCTGCGATAATTCCGAGACCGAAGGATCACTCAATAACTGATCCAATGATTAGAGATGTTAATGCATACTTATCAAAGAAAATGAGCAAGAGTCAAAATTTCAAATTTATATGTACATATAAACCATTCACACACTGTGGGAAAGTCAAACTGGAATTGTATGCTAAGAGAGATCTAGGACTACACTTGAATAGTGAAGGGCAGAACAGACTGAGACAATTTTTCCTCAGGGTCATTTCTACTCTTGACTAATCATATGCATGAACTAGTCAATCCTCGGTTTTGTTGAGATGGTATCGTCTTGTTTTTTATGGTCTTAACCTGCATAGGATGGTTTGAGAATATGAGTGTTGTTGCTGGATCAGGGATGGTATCATACATTGTGTTACTTTCCTGCATTCAAAGTCTATTAATACTATTCCAGGGATTGGCTGCTTCTAGACATTAAAAGAAAATTTACCCTTGATTATATGGTTTATTTTTGCAGTTTATACCGAATATTAAAAGATATATGTTTCTGGATTTGGCAAGCATGTAGATGAATGCTTGAAGATGATTGTTTATTGGACAGTCAGTTATTTGCTTCAAATTACCACAACATATTATCTATTCTATAAATATTTTCATTAAGCCTGTTGTATACAGCGGTAGTTAAATTGAACTTATAGATTCACCTATCTTTGGATACTAAGAGTGAATTTATTCATGGTACTTATTTATGGTACTGATGATGTGGTGTGGTGATTTCTGAATTAGCAGTTTTTTCAGCTTTTATCAATTCTTCTTCACGATGACTAGATATTGCGAGGCCATTACTTGACTGTATAGTGGAATTATTGCCTTTTGCTTCATGGCTTCAGAACCTAGTATTAGGTTGATTGAATATGGACTAATTTTTATACTTTAAATAGGTGTACTATCTTTAAATACTGCATCCAGAAGAGGGATTGTATGCTCAGCTTGATGCTATGCTTATTTGCTTTGCTTAGTTGTTATTTGCTTTCTTTTCGCTTATTTGCTTTGCTTAGTTGTTATTTGTTATTTGCTTTCTTTTGCCTTTGTTTATTTTTGTTATAATTTTCTTTTATTTGTAATATAACTAACTTAAGAATTTAGTAGGGAGGCAATTTCTATATTATATATCCATTTTTTACCCTTCATAGTGTGAACGTTTTCAAGACTCCTTTTTTTATGGCCTATGGTTGGCATTTTGTAGGTAATATTAATGGATAATGATTTAATCTACTTGGAATCCTATATGGATTAATAACTCTTAGGTACATGTATCAAATTTGAAAATGCTGAAGTTTGAGAATTCATATATTGCTTGAAGATACATGTATCTAGTTTGATTTTTGATATAATTGATGACTTCTTAGAACGGGAAAAATATCAAATTAAATATTCATATTAGATCAGATTTGTACTTCCTTTCCCTATCAAACCACATGAATAATTGGGGGATTTTTATCCCATAAAAATATTTAATTATGAAAGCAGTTTGGGCCTTTTTCAATCCGTTTCAGTTAATTACCTTCAGCTCCATAAATGTAAACCTTCCCTTCATTGGCTGATATACATAGATTATTACAGTAAATATTTTGAGCCAAATCTTCACAGTTTGAATAGTTTTGACAAAGAAAAGACGTTCTGAGAAGTCCGCCATTTTGATAAATCACCCACCCTCCCTCCCTACTTTATCTTTTGTTATAACTTGTACAATTATAGTTTGTAAATAGTATATATTATATGTTACTGCTACATATAATACATGTAATTGATGAGAAATTATTCCTTAATATCTACTATACGTTTTGCATCAGGCATTTTGTAGGTAATATTAATGGATAATGATTTAATCTACTTGGAATCCTATATGGATTAATAACTCTTAGGTACATGTATCAAATTTGAAAATGCTGAAGTTTGAGAATTCATAAATTGCTTGAAGATACATGTATCTAGTTTGATTTTTGATGTAATTGATGACTTCTTAGAACGGGAAAAATATCAAATTAAATATTCATATTAGATCAGATTTGTACTTCCTTTCCCTATCAAACCACATGAATAATTAACCAAGGTTATTGTGTACGTCGTTTGATTTCGACTGAGCTACATTTATCTGTCTTTAGTGCTGAGACGATCAGTTCTGAAAAGATGTCAATAGATATTTCGAACACACTTTAATTAGTTATTTTGTGAAGAAAATGTCGGAACACCGATATAACATAAGAATATCGGAAGCTGTATTGATCCGAATCCGTTAAGGGTCGAAAGACAGGACCCAGACAACTTTCCCCGTTTGCAGACGCGGAAAAGGTGCGCATTGGAAATAGCCGCATATGTCTTTAAATCAGGTCAATACTTTCACTCATCAACCAGAGGCAGAGGTATCCAGCAAGGCTGAGCTAAACACGCTACCGGCTGAGCTATCCAGGTACCACCTTTGTAAGTAGCAGTTTATGCAATTAAATTCTACCTGCGCTGTACCTAAGTAAACTCCAGTTAAAGTCATGAATTGTCACGCAAAAAAATCTACCAATTAACCAACATTAAGTAATGTGCAGTGATCAAGAACTGTAATTTTTGGACTTATACGTTCTCAGGTATATCCCATTGTAAATTATACTATACTCATGTCCAATGAAAACGCACCACCTACAAAAATGACTATATCTTTTTAACGACATCAAATTTTATTTTTGCAATTGCGTCTTATTGTACTGTAGCAATTCCGTAAGTAGCTGATAGGTTTTTAAAACGGAATGATCACTGATGACACGTGCTGGAAGCATTTAACAAAACAAGCGTCAAAACAGAAAGTCACAGATCCAGCCATCGAATGTGTCAGGATTTTCAAAAGTATTAATCTCGCATTTTTCTTTGTGAAAATTGCAAAGAATCTCTAAATTGATAACCAGGAATAGTCATATTGCCTTGAAAGCGGCTATAACGTCACGATGTGACGTCACATGCATAATTTTGGATAGGCGTTAATTCGAGGCATTCAAGGAATCCTTCATTTACTGATGCAAAACTACGACAAGGTCATAGTAAGAAGATTTCTTGCTCGTGTAGCGGGTCGTTAACATCGACGGAGCGTAGGTATCAACGTTTTGTTGATAAACGCCAATCTTTAAAAGCTCGTATACACAAACCTAAGAGTATCTGTGTTGAACTTAATGTTAGATAATGCTCGCACTAATAGATGAACACAAATTTTAGAAGATTTAAAACGCTAGCGTTGCAAACAATGGCTTGCGACGCGCTCAAAGTTGACGTTAATGATGCAACGTCAAATTTTTAGAGGATTTGTATGACGTTTTGCATGTGTGTGAGTTTGTACGACGGAAATAAGCATTGTGTGGAATACTAGGACTGTAGAAATCCCAATTAAATATTTTACGTCGAGTTTTGTCGAACCACTCCATATTTAAACTTACACAGTGACATTGTTCGCGTTTGTGTAGCGTTAGGTGTTACGTCACAACTGTCAAAACTGTGGCGAAATGACAGGGGATCTACTGGCAAACAGAAAACATTTAAACGAGATTTTGGGGTCATTTTGTATACGCCCAAAATGAGATTAACGCAATTTTGAGGCTGACGTCACGTCACGTGTTAACGGAGTCACTGGAATTGAATTTTTTGTGCGAAAACTTTGCATTTGTCCTAAATAAGAATTATAAATAAAACAATTTTGCACAGCTTTTGATATGCCGCATATATAGGCATCTGAAGAGTGGTGCGTTTTCATTGGACATGAGCATATATCTAATCAGTTCCCAAAAATCCATAGATATGGATTGATATTGGGTGACAAGCAGAACCGATTAATTTTAATTAATCTTAAGTTTATATTTTTGAGTTGATATGGTCCTGTACGTCATATATCCAACTACATTCATCTTGAAGCTGAGCATTTTGCAATAACTCTATAAAACTTTTGACCTGCATTAAGCTACCATCTGTCTTCAAGACCTTTATTTTGTCTATTTTAAGTGGCCGCTTAAAACAGGTTTTACTGTATGCTTTTCTAGTCATGGCTAGATCAAATACTACGAATGCATATTGCTGACCAGCTGCTGGACTGGCTGCTAGAAAAGTCTCCAGAATATGCTAACTGGTATCCTCATTGAATGAAACATCGAGTGAAGTCATATGCTCTACCAATGATTTACTAATTTTTTTCCTATGCCAGTCATTGAAAACCAGCCAGAGTATGTAGAAACTAAAAGCTCTTCCCTTTTCTATACAAACGATCTTAGGGAAATTCTGAGGGTCTATTTTGTCAAAGTTATAGTCTACTTTGTTGTGATTTATAACTAATTTGGACCCCACCTTTGCTTTAGTATTACATGGTTTGATTACAACTTTCTGTGGCCTAATTATTCCTTGTTTAGCTTGCACAGTGGACTCAGACTTACCACAACAGAGGAAGAATCTGGTGATGCTATTTCTTAGTTAGCTATTCTGTGTATTGCCAAAGTTGTGACAGAACCTGAGTGTATATCTTCATTTAATTCAAAGTTACAAAACAACATTGTTATAGTTTTTTAATTAACAGCATAACAGACTCAGACATCAGTGCAGAGTAACACAAGGCTCAAAGTCCAAAGTATTAATGCTCGAATATTACTTGACTTTTCGCTTACTGTAAAGGCGGCACCTCATGAATGCGAAATTAGGACTAGTCAACCTTAGGCATAGGTAAAAGCTAAATATGATGCGTGGTTTTATTCAAAAGTAACTGTACCATCTTGCGCCACCACCCCAGTCATTATTTAGTCCTTAAAACGCCAGCAAAATAACTGTATCTGAAAAGGTCTATTTAACATAAGCAGGGAGGCAAACATTTTGGACCCAGATCAGCCTGCTCCTACACTGTTTATCTATGAGGCTTCAAATAGTTTAGTGGACGACAAAAACATACATTTTGTGATTATGCGCTTTAAGGGTTAATAAATGTGAGTTCAGTGTGTATATGTTTAGGATTTCATGAACTGCACGCACGTTTGCGCGGCTCAAAAAGCTTATTAACTCTTTACCAAATTATAAATAAAACCTGATTTCCCTTCTTCAGCAGATGAAACAGCCGAACCACGCCTAGATATGAATATTAAAGTTGCCGCCTTTACAATAAGCGAAAAGTATATTAATACCTGTTTATAATAGCAATTTATATTACGGGCTGTTAAAATTTGAAGGCAAGTAGCTTCATAACTTTCTTCACATATATGCTACGACCAAATGTCATACCTTTCTGGAAAGAACTATTTGTCGCCTTTAAAATGGCATCAAACGTAACGAAACACTCACTTTATTTCTCGAGTTACAGATCCTTATATAAAGGCCATTCATGTATACTGAAGTTTTTCTGAAGCAATTGCAAAGCACGTTTTTGTACATGTGCGGATATAGTGTCATATCTTTGTAAGTTTTAGACAAAATGGCACCAAATTTTAGATGCAAGTTAAAGTAACATTCCTAAAATTGCTTGCAGGAAAAAGTTTATATGATCCTGTTTCAATCTCGATTAAACATGCACGTTTGTGACGTCATTAATTGTTTGATAAACATCATTTTGAGTTCTACTGTTGATGTTATAATGAACTTTGCTGTGTCGTTTTCTTTGCGTTTAGCTGAAAACATGCTAAATATGTCATAAGGGAGTTTTCAAAACGCGCCGTCCTCTATTTACAGAGTAATCACATTTTATATCATTTTTCAAGCATTTTCTGCTTCTTAATGGCGTATTTACATTAATTAAAATATGTTCAATCTGTCTCGTCTTCAAGATCAGGTGGATAATTTTATTGTTAATATTGCCTATAGTGGTCAAACTTAAAGTTTACGTTCAAATTCAGAATAAAGCCGCAATGTTATGACAAAAAAATAAGTATAAATTCTATAACCCCTTCACTTAAGGCATTTTTGACTTAATAAAAATGCTTTTCAGCGTTTAAAAATTACCCACTATCCATCAATAATTTGTAGCAACAACTCAGTATGAGCGATCAACATATTGTCTTTGATTTAAAACTAGATTAAATGTTACTTCAGGTATTTTGTTAGAGATAAGTTAAACTGAAAACTAAAAGGTGGTGTTTTGTTTACCGTTTATTTGCAAACATAGGGAAACTTTAGTGAAACGATTCGTTGTAATTTTACAAAAGCATGTCGGATTTTCGCAATTTTCACAGAATCATTATATAAGAATATGGGGATACTTCCTTAAAAAATTCAAGAAATTTCACCTGTTTATCGAAGAATTATACGCTCGTCTACATCACTGGTATATGTTCGAAGCATTGAATTTCGTAGTATACCAACGTGACCCTCATTCAAAGGGCTATAGCTCGTTAAGCATACTGTATTCTTCTTTAGGTTTTGTGCCAGTTTAAAGGTGACATATAGCCCTTTATAGAAACGTTTACCATTTTGTCGTGGCACATATGTGAAGAAAGTTATGAAGCTACTTGCATTCATATTTGAACAGCCCTCGTACCTCACCATTGTCTATCATGTACCTGATTGCCTTCGCTAGTAAAATGTGTTTTGCGATTATCCGTTCGCCATTTATTACCACATAAATGAGATCTTTAGCTAGAGATATTTAGGATCTGTCATTTGTATTTGCCACTGTGTAATATAAAGTTTGGGCGCACCTCTGGTTTACCGGGCGCAGTTTATGGCGTAAGACTAAATCTTAACGTTTTGCTTGTTAAATAATGAGGGCTGCGCCCCCACCCCTGCTTCCATTTCGTGTAAGGGCTATTAAATCATTTGTATGCCACATTGTTACGATCTTTTCGGATTCCATTATGGTAGAAACCCCTAAACAACAAATAGAATAAAGTGCGACCGGTAAACCAGAGACTACCCAAAGTTTGTTACAATCCCTGTGGTCCCAGGTGGCCAAAAATGAGCTATGATGATGTTGGGGACAATAACAAAGCATCAGATTGCCTGTTCTTGCACACCAGATCGGTATTTCCATTGTTATTACCCATATAAGACAAAAAAATTACAAGATCTAGTGATCTCCATGTTAGCTTGGTATTGATAAAGCTGTCCTATATCGCTATCCATGTAAGATAAGCGTAACTAATTTGAGATAAACCACACGAGGTCGGTTGCTAATGCGAGGTATCCTACATGCAGCATTTTTGGTGCATGACTGTATTCCTTCGGAAAACGAAACTTGAATTTTTAAGACAGTCAGGAAAAATGTCAGTGATTTAAATTGGCCTTCAACATGGCATAAAGTAAAACTGCGTATTTTTATTAAAATATTTATTTGAACATGCTGAGTGCATTGCGATTGGCATATTTGACGTGTTGGGCAATGAGTGACTGAATGCAACGGAACTGGGGAGATTGACGATGTAAAAAGAAACAAATTTATTATGCAAGTCACTGTTGCTGAAAAGCTGCTTCTTGTAAATCCATTTTGATGAAATAACTAGTTGTTCATTGGTTAATGTGCTGTTTATTTGCTATTTCAAGTTGATTTGTACATTGCGCGTCATTGACTCTAAACATCAACCTCAGTGACGTCACCAACAAATATCAATAGACGGTCGCTAAATGTAAAATTGGTATATGAGAAAAATAATCGATCAGTCCTGTTCAGAATCAGTGGTTCCAGAAAAATCCCAACTCTTGCGTTCACCATTCAGTGTGAAATTGGCAAGCATTGTTTCCCACTGGAACGGTGGGCCCTAGGGTTTGGATTTTCCTGTCCCAACTGCACACCAATTCTTTTTATCTCACATACCTGTACCAGCTTGTGGGAACGATATTAAAAACAAAGAGCCGCACGTTGGCCGCACGCTGGTCGCCTGTCGATCCGTGACGTCGTTGAAATGTTAAATTACGTCACCATGACGCATCTCGGCGTATTCAGGATTTCTGGAAGTCTTTTGTTATAATTTTCTAATATAAAATAGGTATTTAGTGGTGAGCAAGAAAAAGAATCTATTACATGTGTCAGCGTTGGATAGAAAAATCCGTCCCATGTGATCACCGATTGCCATCACTCAGCAAGCCCATGATGGTGTCTTATTTTACTATTAGTTATATATGCTCATTAATATGGTGGAGCTCTTGAATTTGCTTTTCTCCAGATGTTGCTAATTCAAGCCCATTTCTACGTTGGTCCCCAGTATCTGGAGAAAATATATGTTCACATCTATACGAAGGCTGTCGCATGCATAACTATCAACAAAACGCTTGATTAGCTTATTGTTTAGTTTGCATATTTTGTAATATTCAATATATATACTCCTCAAATTTTGAAAAGGATAACTTCATTGATTTCCATAGGGTTCAGCTATACCTTTTGAGACACGATAAAGTTTGATGTTTTTCTTTAATTTCAATGAAACATGCAGCGGTAATTGCAAATGCTTCAAGCTGCAGACTCAAACAGTCTTAACCACAATGCCACATTTTGCTTGCGACCCCAAAACCACACAGTTCATGAAAGATATTAAAGTGGTTATAAACTCACAACATGTATTTCTTCTCTAGCAGTATGCAAATAAAAACATACATGCTTAGAACAGCTTGTGGTCACTACCAATTACCGGTACTCTTATCTGTTTTATGCAAATGTGTCAGACCTGGAAGGGGAACTCCCAAAAAGAGGTTTTCGTGACTGGCTCAAAAGACACAGATCAGCCGTGCAGCTAATTGAAATTTCAATGTACATATTTCTTCTGTGACTGTACAGCCCAGATTCTGTAAGAACCTGAATGGACACCCCAAAAGGTTTTCTCGTGACTTGCTCAAAGTACACTGAAATAAAGACACAGATCGTCTGCGCAGCTAATTTAAATTTCCATGCATCATCTGTGGCTGTACAGTCTCGATTGTGAATATAAATTTTGCACACTGGATGTAGAGAAATGGGCCCATTCATCCTCTAATTTAATAACTGTCAATATTAACATATTTTTTGGGTGCGTAAAAAAAACGTCTCATTGAGACGGGTTTTTTACGCACCCAAAACTAAATGTTTGATTGGGAAAAACTGATAATAATCATTTTTGAGAGTTATTAGGGCCCTGCCAAATAAATGTTGGCGGAGCTCAATTGTTTACGGTTTGTCTGTCCGTCCTTTGACGTGGTCACTCTAACTTAGTCATTTTTGATTGGATTTCTTCCAAATTTCATATATGGATTGCATCCATCAAACACATTTTCAAGTTCGAATTACGTTATTATAATGAAAGCAAAGGCAATGGTAAAATGCGTGCTTAGGTTGCTTTACACATTTCTTAGCTCATTTTAGGCTCTACATGGCCGTCCGACAAGGAAGTACCATTATTTTTGATACAATGGTATATGAATAGTCAGTAGCAAGTTGGAAGCACTCCAGACATGCATCACAATCACTTATGAAAATAAAAGCTATTTATAAGGACACACTTTGTTGTTTCATGCATGTAAACAAAGCCACACCCTGTATGAAAATGCCCTATTTTAAGCCCAAAAGACACCTTTTCACAAGTTAATCAATCCCTAAAAACAGACAAAAATCATGAAATAAAACAATTGGCCTGCAGACACACTTAAGAGAATCAAGTTTTTCAGCAACTCATCATCTATCATCCGTTTTGATTTTTCAGCACTCCTCTGCTACCTTAATGCACCAATATGAACAAGGCGAAAAGGGACAACCAGTCAAATTTCAAGAGTTGTGTGCTTTCCTTCAAGCAAACATAGTAAATACACATTATCATAATAGTAACTTGATCTGGCGTACTGTATCACGTCGAGTGGATGAGGTCATACTATCGGATCACCCTAGACGCGTAGCGTCGAGGGTGATCCAATGGTATGGCCTCATCCACGAGACGTGATACTGTACGCCAGATCAAGTTACTATTATGATAATATGTTTATTATATGCCTTTTTTCTGACATTCTTTCTGATTTTAAAACCTGTTTTGGTCTTTAATCCCGAAAAAATGCGGGAACGTTTGCCATAACGTTACGTTTCTTGACGTCACGTCAACATGTTTTCCGTCTCTGGTTCCATGCTTGCAATTTACTTTACGTAACGTCGCCGCAAAAGCAGGTAACCGACGTTAGCCTCGTTTTAAAGGATAGTGATATGGGTTCAGAAAACCTCATTTCGTTGATCCGGCTTTCTGTATCAGATGGCCAGAAAACAGACAGTTCAAAAGTCGTATCAGTTATAGGTATATAATAAGGCCAGGTGACAATGACAAAATGCATTTTTCTCACTGCTGGCTAAGACTCAACCAGATGCAAGCAAACATTTCTTCATTAAATTAAGAACAAACATTTTACAGACTGACATAGAGTCCTATCCCTTTATATTTAAAATTTCCCCAGGGCCATTTGTGCGGAACCGGACTGCAACCTTAATGCATATGCAAAGTATATTTTCTCATGACATGGCTTATATGCTATACATAATATTCATTTATATTCCATAGGGAACAATGTTTAACACATATGATATGTATATAGAGAATACTAGGTGAGTGTCTTTTGATATCAAGTTTACCAGGCAAGGTTTTGAGAACGCTTGTTGACATCGCGAGGCTTGCCGAGCGATTCAACATGCGTTCTCAAAGCCAAGCCTGGTAAGCTTGATATCAAAAGACGCGAACCTGGTATTCTATTTATCAGTTTACCCATTGTTAAAAACTCTTCGAACTAGCGATTATGACGTAATTTCTGATGTTTGTGTTGATTCAGCGTCATTAGCGACGTCATTCAAAAAGTGCAACGTCATCATGACCTGATAAAGGTAACATGCCGTGAGATAGGAAACGTTTATTAGGTTATGTTGAAACAGTTAAGTTAATATTAGGGTGACTGATAAATGCTATAGTTTAACCAAATATTTCTCGTAAAGCTAATACAATTATGTCAGACTGTAAATTAAAGAAAAATGATTGTAAACTGCCATATGGCAGCTAAGTTTGGGGTGTTTGTTGATGAGGACCATAGCAAGCTTCCAACGATATACTGGTTAATTAAACTTCATAAACGGCCCTATAACTTGCGTTTTATTGCTAATTCTAGGTCTTGTACAACTACCGAGTTGTCTATTCTTTTGACTTCATGTCATTAAATATTGCACAATAGTTTAAGAAAGGAATGGTAAAAAAATATTCTGATCTATTAAAGATTCAGGTGAAATTCTTAATAAATTAATGTTTAGAGGTTTTCTAGCATCTAGTTTGTTTACATATGATTTCCATACTCTCTATACAACATTGCCTCACAATCTAATCAAAGAAAAACTAGCTGAATTAATTGAACAAACAGTTAACAGAGATGGCTCACTTGATTTGGCTTTTAATGATAAAAAAGCTTTTTTTACTTCTGAACAACCAAAACGATATAAATTGTGGTCATGTCAGAAAATGTGTGATGCTCTCCATTATCTTTTGGACAATATATTTATACGATTCCGCTGGAAATTATATAGACAAATAGTAGGCATTCCAGTGGATACTAATTGTGCTCCTCTTGTTGCAGCTTTGCATATCAGAACCTATAGTTTATGGTGATTTAGTTTATAAAAGTAAACGAATTGTTGGAAAATCTAATTTTAGTGATCAATTCAAAAAGATTGTAAAACGTTATATAAGGATTGGCTCGTGGTGCCATTGGGCTGTCTGCGGTTTGTGATTGCGGTATTTTCTGATCATACTCACTTACTATTTTGGATATAACTTGGATATCATGCGACAGTCTGCATGTCTGGTTTATATCTATGGTTTCCTTTTTAATTGCAGGACGGTGGGTCAGGCCTCAGACTCTATGACGGCTCTGACGTAAAGCTTTAATCGGTGGGTTGGTGCCTGATGCTTATCTGTAGCTGAACCCACCAGTGTTAATTTGATAAGAGTGTTTCTCCATGATGATACATTGCAATAGTAAGAAGGCTGCCATGCCAGCTGAACAAATTTTGTACTTCAACAAGAGCATAATCTAGGGCGAAGATTTGGTACCAGTAAAATGCATTTAAGTCCCCAGTGGCTTAGGCTGCTGTCCATTCTAAGGTATTTCCTGATCATGTGCACTTACTATTTTTTATGAAAAATCAAAGACTTAAGGGCAAACTCTGTAGATCCAGATGGGAAGACTCATTGTCAGCTGACTCATCTGTATCTACAGTGTTGCAAATTCAACTTTTTTTTGGTGTTTGGCGCTTTACAGAAACAGCAATGCTCAATATGATAACTATGTGAGATGCTTTATTAAGAACAGGTAATGCAATACTGAAAACATTAGTGACACAAGTGTACTCCATGTAGTAGTAATAGCGTTGATGATGTAGTATCAAGAATTGAAGTAGAAGTAGTTATTTGTGCGTGTTTAACTTTCCACCTACAGCTTAGGCCATACAGAGACAGTTCCACACCTAAAAAAACTCATCCGGTAGATTGGAGTAGCCTGGGATCAAATCTGCAACTCCCAGTTTTCAAGGAGCATGGTTTATCCATTACACCATGACTGCTCCTAGTAGTAGTAGTAGTAGTAGTAGTAGTAGTAGAAGTAGTAGAGGTAGTCGACGTAGAAGTAGTAGTAGTGGTAGTAGTAGTAGTAGTAGTAGTAGTAGTAGTAGTGTGCCTTGCTGTACAAGTCAAGTGCAAGTATTTTTAAAATGTTTGTGGTATTTCTGTTGTAGTCCTCTTACAATTAATTGTGCCTGATTCAAAAGCATCAATTAACCAACTGGTTCTGGAGGAAATGCAGGCCCAATTGGACCACCAGGCTGACCAGGAGGAGCAGGAGGCGTGCCTAATGGATCCAATGTCGTAGTACTAGGGACAGCTGTAGTAGATGGAGTGGTAGCTAAAATAGTAAGTGAGAGTAAGCAAATATTAATGGAATTTCTACATGGTCACGCTCTAACAGTATATAAATCAGTAACTTTTTAACGTAAGGCTGGGAAAGATGGGGATTATAAGAATCCTTCATGAGTGTTGGTGGGATAAAAAAAAATCCATTCTGAGGATCACCTATTGCCATCATGAGGCTTGCCGAGTAATGACAAATGGTGATCACGAGGGATGGATTTTTCTATCTTACCTCACACGAATATTGGATTATTTTTCATGCTCACCACCTAATACCTCATTTTATATTGGAAAAACATGATAAAGACTTCCAGAAATTCATGACTTTGCAGAGATGCGACATGGTGACGTTATTT
This sequence comes from Loripinus fragilis, assembly GCA_964019695.1. Taxonomy (NCBI): domain Eukaryota; kingdom Metazoa; phylum Mollusca; class Bivalvia; order Lucinida; family Lucinidae; genus Loripinus; species Loripinus fragilis. Next base: position 17,888,554 of record OZ026530.1, read on the forward strand.
AGCATTACAATGACACTACGGATTGACGTGCCGCCAAAGTGTGGCCTACATGCGGCAGTTCGTTTATTTTATCTTTTCGACGGGCTGTGACGGGTATTTGAGGTACAGAGAATCCTACATTTGTGTTCAGTGGGGACAGAAAAATCCCATCCTGGGAGCCCATGGTTCAAGTGGGAAACGAGACTTAAGAAACAGGAAAATTACAAATCATAGTTCAAATGTAGAAGCAGAAGACGTGGAATCAATGGTTGTAGTTTTTTGTTCTGGTAATACAAGCAGGAAAATTACATATCATAGTTCAAATGTAGGAACAGTAGTAGTAGTAGTACCAATGGATGCAGTAATACAAATCTGAACTAGTAATACAAGCAGGAACAGTACATATCATAGTTCAAATGTAGTAGCAGTAGCAGTATCAGTGGTAGTTGCAGTAGCTGTTGTAGCAGTAGTGGTAGCAATAGTAGTAGTATCAGTGGCATAGCTCCAGATAAGGCTGCGTATTGCGTATTTACGCAATTTCCTGAACGTGAAAACGCAATTAAATTCATTTCTGTGCGTACAAAAAGGCAATAAAAATCCTTGAAACTCAATTCCGAACTTTTTCGTAGCGTATGACGCTATAGTATTCAGTTTCCGATTGTCGTTTTTCGCATCTCAAGCTGTTGTTGGGTACAAATTTATAGACGACGTGGCGCCAAATCTAGTTTATTAAATTGTAAACCAGTCCAGGAACATTCTTGGCGCTGTTTAGCTATACCCAATATTTACACGATTACGACATTCGTCTCGCTTTACAGTAACAATGGCGTAACGTGGGCGAAAAAGTTCCAGCAATTGAATTATATCATATCGTAACTTACCCTAATACCGCATTGGTGGTTCGAAGAATCACAGATGACTTGATAGATACGTTGGTTTTTCGAAATAAGTATGAAATAGCGATCTCAGATATATCTATATTGCCAGTGTGCTTTCTGAAAGTGAAACCGAAAGTAAACAAAAAAATCAAGAGAAACGAGGCCCGCTTTCATTTCTAATTTGCTTATAGATGGATACCCAATACAAATACCCAATTTAAAATACCCAATTAAGCCAAAAAGAGGTGGGTAAATACCCAATTGCCCCCAATCCTTATCTGGAGCTATGCAGTGGTATTAGTATCTACATAGGACCACTACACATAATAGCTCAAATGTAATAACAGTAGTAGTATCAATGATAGTAGTTTATATTTACTGGTAGTACAAGCAGGAGAAGTACTCATTATATTTCAAATGTAGTAACAGTAGTAGTATCAATGATAGTAGTTTATATTTACTGGTAGTACAAGCAGGAGAAGTACTCATTATATTTCAAATGTTGTAACAGAAGCAGTATCAATGATAGTAGTCTATATTTTCTGGTAGTACAAGCAGGAGAAGTACTCATTATATTTCAAATGTAGTAACAGTAGTAGTATCAATGATAGTAATTTATATTTACTGGTAGTACAAACAGGAGAAGTACTCATTATATTTCAAATGTAGTAACAGTAGCAGTATCAATGATAGTAGTTTATATTAACTGGTAGTACAAACAGGAGAAGTATCATTATATTTCAAATTTTGTTACAGTAGTAGTAGCAATAATATTAGTTTATATTTATTGGTAGTACAAACAGGAGAAGGTAGTTAATATTTATTGGTAGTACAAACAGGAGAAGTACTCATTATATTTCAAATGTAGTAACAGTAGTAGTATCAATGATAGTAGTTTATATTTACTGGTAGTACAAACAAGAGAAGTACTAATTATATTTCAAATGTAGTAACAGTAGTAGTATCAGTGATAGTAGTTTACATGTTTATATTTACTGGTATTTAAAGCAGGAGAAGTACTCATTATATCTCAAATGTAGTAACATTAGTAGTAGCAATGATAGTAGTTTATATATACTGGAAGTACAAGCAGAAGAAGTACTCATTATATTTCAAATGTAGTAACAGTAGTAGTAGCAATGATAGTAGTTTATATTTACTGGTAGTACAAGCAGGAGAAGTATATATTATATTTCCAATGTTGTAACAGTAGTAGTATCAATGATAGTAGTTTATATTTACTGGTAATACAAGCAGGAGAAGTACTCATTATATTTCAAATGTAGTAAAAGTAGTAGTATCAATGATAGTAATATATATTTACTGGTAGTACAAACAAGGGAAGTACTCATTATATCTCAAATGTAGTAACAGTAGTAGTATCAATGATAGTTGTTTATATTTACTGGTAGTACAAGCAGGAGAAGTACTCATTATATTTCAAACGTAGTTACAGTAGTAGTATCAATGATAGTAGTTTATATTTACTGGTAGTTCAAACAGGAGAAGTACTCATTATATTTCAAACGTAGTAACAGTAGGAGTATCAATGATAGTAGTTTATATTTACTGGTAGTACAAACAGGAGAAGTACTCATTATATTTCAAATGTAGTTACAGTAGTAGTAGCAATGATAGTAGTTTATATTTACTGGTAGTACAAGCAGGAGATGTATATATTATATTTCTAATGTTGTAACAGTAGTAGTATCATTGATAGTAGTTTATATTTACTGGTAATACAAGCATGGGAAGTACTCATTATATTTCAAATGTAGTAAAAGTAGTAGTATCAATGATAGTAATTTATATTTACTGGTAGTACAAACAGGAGAAGTACTCATTATATCTCAAATGTAGTTACAGTTGTAGTATCAAAGATAGTTGTTTATATTTACTGGTAGTACAAGCAGGAGAAGTACTCATTATATTTCAAACGTTGTAACAGTTGTAGTATCAATGATAGTAGTTTATATTTACTGGTAGTACAAGCAGGAGAAGTACTCATTATATTTCAAATGTAGTAAAAGTAGTAGTATCAATGATGGTAATTTACATTTACTGGTAGTACAAACAGGAGAAGTACTCATTATATCTCAAATGTAGTAACAGTAGTAGTATCAATGATAGTAGTTTATATTTACTGGTAATACAAGCAGGAGAAGTACTCATTATATTTCAAATGTAGTAAAAGTAGTAGTATCAATGATAGTAGTTTATATCTACTGGTAGTACAAACAGGGGAAGTACTCATTATATCTCAAATTTAATAACAGTAGTAGTATCAATGATAGTTGTTTATATTTACTGGTAGTACAAGCAAGAGAAGTACTCATTATATTTCAAACGTAGTTACAGTAGTAGTTTCAATGATAGTAGTTTATATTTACTGGTAGTACAAACAGGAGAAGTACTCATTATATTTCAAACGTAGTAACAGTAGGAGTATCAATGATAGTAGTCTACATTTACTGGTAGTACAAGCAGGAGAAGTACTCATTATATTTCAAATGTAGTAACAGTAGGAGTATCAATGATAGTAACTTATATTTACTGGTAGTACAAACAGGAGAAGTACTCATTATATTTCAAATGAAAAAGTAATAGTAGAAGCAATGGTAGAAGTATATCTGTACTTTTAGTACAAGTATGAGAAGTACACATTATAGTTCCAATGTAGTAGCAATAGTAATACCATTTGTAGTAGTAAATCTGTACTAGTAGTACAAGGAGGAGAATTTCACACTTAGAAGTAGTAGCACCAACAAAAGTAGAACCAATGGTTGTAGTATCTCTGTACTACAATTTGAAGTATAGAAGGAGAAGTACACAATATAGTTTACTCATAGTAGTAGCAGTAGTAGCACCAACAGAAGTAGTACCAACGGTTGTAGTATCTCTGTACTATTATTTGAAGTATAGTAGGAGGAGTACATATTATAGTTCAACCGTAGTAGTAGCAGTAGTAGCGCCAACAGAAGTAGTACTGATGGTTATAGTATTCTGTACTACAATTTGAAGTATTGTAGGAGGAGTACATACTATTATAGTTCAAACGTCACTGATAATGTCATTGTAGTAATAATTATAGCAGATGTAGCAGTATCTATAAGGCAGGAGGATGAGTCGGACAACGAGTCGTGGTTTCTCTAAGAGTAGAAGTCTGAGTAGCACTCGCAGGTGTAGTTTCTCTAAGAGTAGACGTCTGCGTAGCATTTGGAGGTGTAGTTTCTCTAAGTAGTAAAAGTCTGATTAGCACTCGGAGGTGTAGTTTCTCTAAGTAGAAGAAGTCTGATTAGCACTCGTAGGTGTAGTTTCTCTTAGTAGTAGAAGTCTGAGTAGCACTTGTAGGTGAGAGTTTATCTAAGAGTAGCAGTCTGAGTAGCGCCTGTAGGTGTAGCTTCTCTAAGTAGTAGTAGAAGTCTGCGCAGCAGTCGTAGGTGTGGTTTCTCTAAGAGTAGAAGTCTGCGCAGCAGTCGTATGTGTTGTTGTTGTTACTACAAGCAGCAGAAGAAATAAGCAAATATGACTTGAATATTTATGTTAACTCACAGGCCTCCAGATAAAAGTACATAATAGGTTAAAAATTTTGTGCTCTTATTTCTCAACAAAACATACATTTTGCGCTAAAACACATGTTTACATTGTTGGTTAAGAAATTAATTGCAATTCTTCAAAATAATTATCCTTATCAATGCCATTGCAAACATTAAAGAGGATAAAGAGGCGACTCCGTCACCCAATAAAAAGGTACAATTCCAGCGTTTTGTTGTGTGTATTAGTTAGCAACTCAAGGCAATAACAGAAATCATCAGGAAAATCTAAATGTTACAAATAGAAAGTTTCTTTTTAAATATCAACTTTTCCACTGAACTTTTACATTTTAGCTGCCGTTAATAACTTCACGAACGGATTGATTTAAGCCACGACCACATGCGCGCCATTTGGGCGAGGCAACGTCAACGCCATCCACGTTGTTTGATTATTGACGTTTGTGTGTCGTTGAACGTGTATCGCCATGGTGTTAAGCGCAGAACATTGGGCGTTTGGGCTATTCCGAAACCTCAGCTGTGTCTGATTTAATTATAAATATCCGGAAAACCGGCCAAGTTAGGTGAAACTTGACAGATAATATAAAAAGTAAGTATACCTATAAGTAATAAATTCAATTTTGATCTGTTCATGGTCTCATGGACGTACCATGTTGCTTGCAAAGTTAACGTGAAACCCAAATCACGTACTTTGCAATGGAACTGATGTGTTCATGATTCTTGCAAAGTTAACATTAAGCCTCGCCTTATGTTAAACTATTTAAACTAAATAGAGGGTATTACGTGAGTGCCCATATGCGCTATTGAATGTATTAAACGATTTGGAAAGAAGCGAGAAAATGCGAGGCTTGCTGAGCATTTTATCGCTTTTTCGCAACGAGTTTAACGTCCTTTTTGTGGGACAAAGTTATGCATATCAGACGCCGCAGAATGTGGCGTCTGCACGGAGTCTTCACTATATGCTTACAGGATGTCTATTGAAATTGGAATAAAAATGAAAAAAATACCACCCAACAAACCTTAAAACGGAAAAGAACTGGTCAAATTGAAATCAGTGTGAAATTCCATTCGGCTTAAATGGGTTAATAAATTTAAATAGAGCAAGATTTGTTCGATTCTGCCATCATATATGCAGTGTTGCAGTGGGCATCATTTCATAACGTTACCAAAATCTGTAATTCCTTAGTGGATTATCAACATGGCGTAATATCACTCCCAGACGCGACATCATGGGACGATAAGAGATTAGGTTATCCCCCAAATATCAACCCTAGACCCCATTATCACCCCGAGAGCTTTAGCTCTTGCTCTCGGGAGAGCTGATAATGGTCAAGGGTTGATACTGAGGACGTTTTGGTAATGGCCGAGACCCCATAACATGGTAATGGTAGGAGGTTGATACTGAGCGCTATAACCGAAACCCTGTGAGATAATCTGTTTATCATATATTCCAATTCATTATTTAACGCGTTTGATGTACAAAAATGTAGTAAAAACATGAACGCTTAACGTAAACTTTGTGTTACGTCATGCCACTTGTTTACATATGACGTCATCTAATGGTCAACGTCTCGTGCCAGGCATGAAAACCTCTCTCCGTTCAAAATGAATGATTTTCAGTTATCATCATGGCTGGCTGAGAACCAGATGATGGATAAGAGCTAATCGCAGACTTTAGGTTATCGCAGCAAATAGTGTCCCAGATAATTGTGATAACTGACTGTATTTGCTGCTGTGCATTTATGTATACAGCGCATACTCAAGTTTGTTTTATGACTGGAAAGAATCCTGTCTCCCCTACTGACCGAATGTATCTTCATAATCGTTGTCTACCTGAAAACTGGTCTAAACTGGTTTAGAGGTTGATACTAGATGAAAACCAGCTCAAACTAGTTTACAGAGTTTATATTGTTGACACTTTTCTTATATCACACTCTAGAGAGCCATAAATAGCATGACCATGAAAGTTTCAAGGGCTGCATGAAATTGACAGGATACGAGGGGGGTTCAATATGTAATGAAAACGGATTCATAACTCTATCCACAAACGCGTTAGGATTTTTTACCATATGCCAAACGAAAGATCAAAGCGTCGCCATTATAATGGTGCATGAAACATAATTTAATCTTTCCAAATTTAATAAGTTACAGACTTTTTTAAAAAGCACACTAATACACACTGCACATATTTTCCTCTGAATTGTAAAGAGTCATTTTAACAAAGGTAGAAAGGCATACTGTATTTTCTAAAACAAACATTTAACATGCATGAATCACATATCCATAGTTTTTTTGACTCATTTCCCCTTTATTTGCTATAACGACAAACTTTTACCGCTAACGATTTCTCGTGTAAACGGTTTTATAACGTTACCCCCTCTTACGCTTACTACGTTTAAAGCAATGGACGTAACACTATAATATGCATGTTATTGAAAATTGGAAATGTGGCTTTGTACTCGGACAGCACAGTTTTGTTTGTATCAAAGTTTTAATACACACAGTACATAGGCAGCAGACCAGTTAAACTGAAACCAATATCTAGGAGTATCTCATCTTAGTGGTATACCATTTTCGTTTCCTATAATTTTATTGTCTGAAATTAGCCAGCCAGATTATGTACATGTAAATACGTGTAACATCCTCCAAATCATGCATCCGAATGCAAACATCGATGAAACGTGGCACTTGGTCTGATCCATTTCAGTGTAAGCCAGAGATGGCATTCTTTTAAGTGATTTTCTCATACTAAATGACGTACTTGGGAGTACTTTATGAACGAGATTAAATATAGAAATTTTAAAATCGGCTGTATTTCTTGCAGATGAACATCAAAGCGACCAGACAAAAATGTTACAAATGATTTTTGTATAAATTTTCGCTGTTTTCGTTCACGCAAAAACGACTATGTCATTGGAATGCCAGAAAATGTAGCATCAAGGAGGAATTTTACCAAAAAGGCAGCCTCAGTATTTCATAGAATATAAAGCAATATCAAAATTTTTTGTAGGTATAAATCACCAATATATGGATATTTACCGAACGAAGAAGCAGACTGAAAACTTCCCTCGTTCATGTAGTTTTCAGCTTTTAAAAACATTGTTTTATTTCACATTGCAGTGTAATTCAGTACCCTATCTTGAAAGTGGCTTATATAAATTAGATAAGGAGCTGGACAACTGCATTATAACATTTATTAAGCCAAGAAACAGACCTTTAAATAAAAGTAATTATAAGTGTGTAAATATAAAACTTTGGGATAAGCTTGGCTGTTTTCATTTCATATTGAACGCCCCTCGTATGACATTCCATATCCCAACAGGTAAATCAGAGACGTTTAAAGCTGCATACTCTGTAACAATGAACATTTTTCGAAAAATTTTATTTTCTTTTTGAATCATTTGTAAACGTAGAATTAAGCTATGTTTTCACAATAAAAATGTTCAGTACAGCTGAAAACTGCATGGAAAAGTGAATTATCTTATCAAATAGGTGTATTTTTCTCTTGTTGGTAATTATTTGCGTCCCTCCAATAACTCTAGACCGTTGAATTTTAACATAAATGCAGTTGTTTTGATAGTGATAACTTGTTAAGATTTACGAAAATGGTAAAATGTTTACCTGAATTTGAGTATTTTTACTGTGTTCTTGAAAAATAAAAACATTAGTTTTAAAATTAGAAGATCAAAAGTTACGGACTATGCAGCTTTAATGAATTTTAACAACAGTTTTGTTTTGTTTGTTAATTTTCATTGTTTGAATAAACAAAATGTTTAGAAGTTATGATTTACAATCTACATTATTGAATCCCACTATCTTTTGAGCGCCACTATCTATTGAATGCCACTATCTATTTAGCGCCATTATCAATTGAGCGTCACTATATATTGAGATTCACTATCTGTTGTGCACAACTATCTATTGAAGTCCAATATCATTTAGCGCCACATTCTATTGCTGGAATCATCCGTTGAGCATCACTATCAATTGCACGCCATTACATATCAATCACAACTTTATGTTCAGCATCGTTATCTATTGAACGCCATTATTGATTGAGCGCCACTTTCTATTGAACGATATTACTATACCTATTGAGCGCCACTTTCTATTGAATGCCACTACATGTATCTATAGCGCACCACTACATATTGAACGACATTGCTAAAACTATTGAGCACAACTTTCGTTTGTGTGACACTATCTGTTGAGCACCACTATCTCTTTTAAACCATTACCTACTGTGCGCCACTTTCTATTGAGTGCCACTAAAAGTTCTGTTGAGAATAGGTGCGCAATGGCTCAGTGGTAGAGTGCTTGACTCCCTTTATTGCTGAAAGATTGTTGATGGGACGTAAAAATCAAATAAAACATACAAAAACTATCTGTTGAGCACCATTATTTATTGAAACCATTACCTAATGTGCGCCACTTTCTATTGAGTGTCACTATCTTTTGAGCACCACTATCTATTGGACGACATTACTATACCTATTGAGCGCCACTTTCCTTTGAGTGCCACTGCCTGTTGAGCACCACTATCTATTGAGAACCATTACCTATTGAGCGCCACTTTCTATTGAGTGCCACTATATGTTGGGCATCATTATTTATTGAAACCCATTACCTATTGATCGCCACTTTCTTTTGAGTGCCACTATCTGTTGAGCACCATTATTTATTGAAAACCATTACCCAATGTGCGCCACTTTCTATTGAGTGTCACTATCTGTTGAGCATCATTACTTATTGAAAACCATTTCTTATTGTGCGCCACTTTGTTTTGAGTGTCACTATCTGTTGAGCACCAACATTTATTTAAAAACATTACCTATTGTGCGATACTTTCTATTGAGAATCACTATCTGTTGAGCACTAGTATTTATTGAATGCCAATAGCTACTATATATTGAGCGCCACTGTTTGTTTGTACGTCACTATCTATTGAGCGTCACTTTCTACTGAGTACCATTTACACTGTACCTATGAGCGCCTCTATCAATTAGGCGCCACTATCAGGATGGTCCATTGTATATACCAAGGGTCACAAATAAAATTGTACAGTAAAACCTGTCTTAATCGGCCACTCACAAATAGACAAAACAAAGATCTTAATGACAAATGATAGCTTAATGAAGGCCAAAAGTATTGCAGAATGCTCCCCTTGGAGCATTCTGCAATACTTTTGACCTGCATTTAGTGATAATCTGTCGTAAATCCAATTTTTGGTCTTCTTTTTGAGTGGCCCCTTAAGACAGCTTTTACTGTGATTCTTTCTCTGAAGATCATTTTATAATAAACAGAGTATACTCTGGTGAAATGCGGCATCAGGTAGCATTTAATCTGGGTCTTTAAAGAGTACTCATTTATTAGTCACCAGTATAAAATAATTAATGGAGTTTCGTGTTAGCATCTACTATCCATTGATTACACAGTGAAGACTCTGATAGGACAGGGTAAATGCTCATTTTCCTAATACACTGTGGTCATACTACTATGGCAATTTGGGGTTCGTCACCCACTCCGGTATTATAGTAAAATTACCTTCAAATAAAGGCTGACAAAAATGAGAACTTTCGAAAATGTTTGCTTCGAGATTGCATCCTCTAGATAACAACCTCTGTTTTGTCTTGCCAAAACAGAGATATAATCAGATTTCAAATGTTTGTTTTTCGGAGTGACATTAAAAATTGTCAATTACGGTTGAGACATAATTATACGGTTTTGTCATTGATTAATTATCCACGACGACAAAACCGTTAAGAGTTATTTTATGCCTAGACATCAAACGTTAAAGTTTTCACAAAATTTTTATGCTAAAAGATACAATGTGAATTTGATGAACAAAAAAACAATCGGAACCCAAGCATTTTGGGGTGTATATCTGTGAGTAAATGAGGAAATTGAACATGATGAGAAAGTTACCTTCACACCGGATTACGTGACGAAATCCAAATTGCCGTTGTGGTATGACCATAGTTTAATAGTTTTCACTGTATATGCTGTAAAGCACTTCTTTTGGCGGGTAATTTTATTTGGCGCATTTGGCGGTAAAATCAAAAATTGCCAAAATATGAGAGAGCGAATTTTAAATTCAGTTTCACAATAAGCAATAAATGGATACCCACGTTTAGTATGTTGGTATCCACATCTTCAAATTCAACTTTTTGACGGTAGAGTATGTATCAGCTTAGAGATAACTACATCATAAAAGGGACTACTATGAAAGGAAAGAATATGCTCCCCATGGGGAGCATATTCTTTCCTTAAATAGTAGACCAAATGATGATAGATAATAACTTTAAAGGATATAAAATTGAGAAATTGCAAAAATTAAACAACGCCAATATGTCAGTCTATTAAAATCGTCAAATTTTGGTACTGTGAAAATTAAGTATTTCATAGTACATGTATTGTTCGATTTTATTAACCTGACACAGGTGCATAATTTCACGGTAAGTGCGCAAGATATTTTACCTTCCCTCGACTTTCGGTATTTACCGTAAGTTTTACAAGAATTTTGCAAGTACTAATGAGATAATCAAACGTTTTGCACTGTACTATTGACTAGTAAAGTGGTTATGTTACAGAGTTTACAACCAAAAGGTCGTGAGTTCGAGTCCAGGCATGTTCTTGGTTTTTTTTGTTTTGTCTTTTTACCTTTATTCGATTCGTTTAACTTCATTTATTATAGATGTACCACGACCTCTGAGTTTTTTCCTTTTTTCCTTATTTGCGTTGCCTTAGTGCCAAGACTTGCTGCATACTTTTCTTCAGACGTTTTCCCACTGAACTTAAGTTCAAACAACATGTATAGTGAATCATTTTCAACCGTATGTTTTGACTATATTATGGAATAATATTTTCACGTGAATCTGTGAAGATGTCCGGACAGACTGGCTCATTTTACGCGTTACGCATCAATCTTTTAAAATAGAATGATCCAAAAGTTCATTCCTCAAAGGTCGTGGTACATCTATAATGAATGAAATTAAACGAATCGAATAAAGGTTAAAAAAAGAACACACGTGGACTCGAACTTACGACCTTTTGGTTGTAAACTCTGTATCATTACCACTTGACTAGCCAGTAGGACGGTACAAAACGTTTCATTATCTCATTAGTACTTGCGAAATTCCTGTAAAACTTACGGTAAATACCGAAAGTCGACGGAAGGTAAAAATATCTTATGCACTTACCGTGAAATTATGCACCTGTGTCAGGTTAATAAAATCGAACAATAGATGTTTAAAGTATAGCTCGTGAAAATTAACCCCGTACTCATGAATAAAATTTGCATAGATTATACGGTAGTTGTGTAGTTTATTAATAGCTTTGTACATTTTCGTATTTGCGAAGAGGGAATTGAATAGACAAAACAAAGTATTTATTAGCAGAGATAAGCTGAGAGGTAACATTGTAGTTTTTGAAATCATGTGGTCATGAGTTTGACTCCGGAAAGGGTATCGTTTTTTTTCCCTTTTTTAACCTGTTTTTTTTTTCATGTAATTCACTTTGTTTTGCTATATGTGTTGCATTGATGTTTCTTTTTTAATTTCCAAAAATTCTTTTTTCATAAGTTTTATTTCATTCGATAATACACAGAAAACAATTTCAGAACAACGAAAAAACGTCATTTCATTCTCCTTCACTGGCCGTTTCCGTAGAGCTGTCGTAATCATCACAGGACTCGTCTGTGCTACTATCGTCTGCCAAGTTGATAATGAAGGAGTCTTCATGTTCGTCGACCCTAGAGAGCCTAAATATTGCAGTTTACTGTCTGATATGTCGCAACGCTATAACAGTAACGTAGATTTCAGTGAAACTCAAATAATTATTTGCGCAGAACGATAATTTCACTTTGCACGGGAAACTGGAGGAAAATATTTAAAAACTTTATTCTTCAAAAAAAAAAAAAAAAAAAAACAGCACCGCAGGTGAGACTCCAACTCGCAACCTCCGAGTTTGTATCACTTCGCTACAACCACTTACCTACTCTGCAGTACAACACAAGATTGTTTGCATATACTGTATTTGTACTATGTTCATCTATCTGCACAATCGGAAATACACGGAAAATTAAGAAATATAACGAGTTGTTTCTTTGGAAACTATTTCGACCGTGATATTTATTCATCAGTACGGGGTTAATTTTCACGAGCTATACATACCAACTTCTTCACAGCATGGCAAAGAACCACTCCAGTGACCGTTGGCTTGGCACAGTCTTGTCTCGTCTCCGATCAGAACACGGTCAGGATCACAATAGTAGGTGGCATTGCTTCCATAGGATGTGGCTGGTACACTGACGTTTCCATGGCAGGGAGGATCTAGAGGGCCGCAGTCTGGAAAAAGTTGTAAAATACCAAATGAAGACTTAGGCGCACTTCGAATCGAACTAAAGTTCCTACTATAATTCTTACGTAATAGATGCGCACGCACGTTTACACCCGAACGACTAAAGTTAGAACTTTTAATTGGTTGGCAAGTAAACAAAAATAATAGCCCTGTATGTTCCACTTCAATTCTTCGTCGTAGACAAAATGGATGTTATAAACTGCACAGGGCTTTCTAATAATCGATTACGAATAAGTGGGACCAAAATTATGCCCAGCTGGGTTTATTTTACAAAAACATATCATTTTGAGGTTACTGACCGATCTTGAATCCATTGTGCTAGATCTTTGAACCCATCGTGCTAGATATGTCTAGAGGAGGGAACCAGCCTATCTACTAGAGTAACGGTGCTCCGACCATCTTCAGTAAGTTTGTGACGTCACCCTAGTAGCGACTATAGGTGTTCGAATCAAACTTTAGTTACTATAGTAGGGACAATAGTTCGATTCGAAGTGCGCCCGAATCACAGTACAAAGAAACACTACATTAAAGGGTCGTGACTGGTTCAACAGAAAACTGACGTTTCCTTGGCAGCGAGGATCATGAGGGCCGCAATCTGGAAAAATATAAACCAGTCAACCTAACCCATTTATGCCAAATTGACTTTCCTACCCTTATCAGAAAGGCAAGCCCATTTCAAATTGTAAGGGTGCTGGGTTTCCTTTTTCTTTTCTTTCTTTCAAACTTTAATAGAACAATATGTATGCAAACTGTGGATACTCAGATCAGACGCTGCGATCTGATCTGGCTCCCGTTCTGCTTGCATGTATCGAACAAAAGGGATGGTATGTTTATATGGGTTCATAACAACGGCAACGACACAATGCTTTCAAAGGTAGTGACGAATGGCATGGAGGACCTAAAGAGCCACAATCTGAAATTTGATTATAAAACAGTGTTTAAAAGTAGTGGGATTTTTATCAACCCGACTGACCCTCATCTGTACCTCACCCTGCATTTGCTATTGCTATTTACAAAAAAAAAAAGATTTTCGTGGTTACTGCATTTCTTTTTTGTCCTTCTTATAGTGTCAAACTATGCAAAACGTGCTTTTTGCTTTTCTCTTTATCCTTTGCGCTCTAGATTGCAGTTTAGAAGTTCGCTTGGCAGTATTTGTTAATAGCAACCAAATTAATAGCTTGCCTTTCTCAAAATTAATTCATTGAAAGAATTTACAGACCCTAGCGTCTAATTTGGATTAACCTATTCACACTGAACTCACATTTATTAACCTTTAAAGCGCGTAATCACAAAATGTATGTTTTTAACGTCCTCTAAAAATATTTGAATCCTCATAGGCAAACAGTGTGGACCCAGATCAGACTGCTCCTGTAGGAGCAGTCTGATCTGGGTCCACAATGTTTGCCTCTATGCTTATGTTAAATAGACATTTTCCGATGCAGTTATAAGGACTAAATAATGTGTTTTGCGTCTTTACTGAGGTAATGGTGCAAGATAATACAGTTACTTTTGAATAAAGCCACGCTTTATTTTCAGCTTTTACCTATGTCTTAGGTAGACCAATCCTAGTTACGCATTCAAAAGGTGCCGCCTTTACAGTAACACGTCATATAATACCGTGAGTTAGGCAAGTGTATGCTAGCGATAAGATTGAACCAAGATTGAACAGGGCCCGGAATTACAATGCCTCCTTAGAGTTAAGGAAGACTTAAGTTAAGCATTGATTTTTCAGGATGCGAAAAAAAGCGTTTAAAACTGACTAAAATAAAAAGAAGTTTTTATTTTTCTGGAGATTACAACGATATCTTTGACCACAAATACCTCATCGACCCAGGCAATTTATTTAGCATTTAATATAATATAATATGCGTGAAGTTGGCTAGTCAATCAACAATCAACAATCGACATTCAATGTCTAGCTAGACAATCGACATTCAACTCAACATTCAATGTCTAGCTAGACAATCGACATTCGGCTCAACATTCAATGTCTAGCTAGACAATCGACATTGGGCTCAACATTCAATGTCTAGCTAGACAATCAACATTCAGCTCAACATTCAATGTCTAGCTAGACAATCGACATTCGCCTCAACATTCAATGTCTAGCTCGACAATCAACATTCGGCTCAACATTCAATGTCTATCTCGACAATCAACATTCAGCTCAACATTCCAGTTAGCAATGATTCCGAACTCCTGAAGCCGAATCTTGGCGTATGTTGAGCTAGACAATCGACATTCAGCTCAACATTCAAGTCTAGCTCAACATTCGGCTCCATAATGAATGTCTAGCCAGACAATCAACATTCAGCTCAACATTCGAGTTAGCAATCAGTCCGAACTTCTGAGGCCAAATCTTGGCGAATGTTGAGCTAGACAATCGACATTCAGCTCAACATTCAATGTCTAGCTAGACAATCGACATTCAGCTCAAAATTCGAGTTAGCAATGTGTCCGAACTTCTGAAGCCGAATCTTGGCGAATGTTGAGCTAGACAATCGACATTCGGCTCAACATTTAATGTCTAGCTCGACAATCGACATTCGGCTCAACATTGAATGTCTAGCTAGACAATCAACATTCAGCTCAACATTCGAGTTAGCAATGCGTCCGAACTTCTGAAGCCGAATCTTGGCGAATGTTGAGCTAGACAATCGACATTCGGCTCAACATTCAATGTCTAGCTCGACATTCCGTTCAACATTGAATGTCTAGCTAGACAATCAACATTCAGCTCAACATTCGAGTTAGCAATGCGTCCGAACTTCTGAAGCCGAATCTTGGCGAATGTTGAGCTAGACAATCCGGCGACATTCAGCTCAACATTCAATGTCTAGTTAGACAATCGACATTCAGCTCCACATTCGAGTTAGCAATGAGTCCGAACTTCTGAAGCCGAATCTTGGCGAATGTTGAGCTAGACAATCGACATTCGGTTCAACATTCAATGTCTAGCTCGACATTCGGCTCCATATTGAATGTCTAGCTAGACAATCGACATTCAGCTCAACATTCGAGTTAGCGATGCGTCCGAACTTCTGAAGCCGAATCTTGGCGAATATTGAGCTAGACAATCGACATTCAGCTCGACATTCAATGTCTAGCTAGACAATCGACATTCAGCTCAAAATTCGAGTTAGCAATGAGTCCGAACTTCTTAAGACAAATCTTGGCGAATGTTGATCTAGACAATCGACATTTGGCTCAACATTCAATGTCTAGCTCGACATTCGGTTCAACATTGAATGTCTAGCTAGACAATCGACATTCAGCTCAACATTCGAGTTAGCAATGCGTCCGAACTTCTGAAGCCGAATCTTGGCGAATGTTGAGCTAGACAATCGACATTGAGCTCAACATTCAATGTCTAGCTCGACAATCGACATTCAGCTCAACATTCGAGTAAGCAATGAGTCCGAACTTTTGAAGCCAAATCTTGGCGAATGTTGAGCTAGACAATCGACATTCGGCTCAACATTCAATGTCTAGCTCGACATTCGGCTCCATATTGAATGTCTAGCTAGACAATCAACATTCAGCTCAACATTCGAGTTAGCAATCAGTTCGAACTTCTGAGGCAGAATCTTGGCGAATGTTGAGCTAGACAATCGACATTCAGCTCAACACTCAATGTCTAGCTAGACAATCGACATTCAGCTCAACATTCGAGTTAGCAATGTGTCCGAACTTCTGAAGCCGAATCTTGGCGAATGTTGAGCTAGACAATCGACATTCGGCTCAACATTCAATGTCCAGCTCGACAATCGACATTCGGCTCAACATTGAATGTCTAGCTAGACAATCAACATTCAGCTCAACATTCGAGTTGGCAATGCGTCCGAACTTCTGAAGCCTAATCTTGGCGAATGTTGAGCTAGACAATCGACATTCAGCTCAACATTCAATGTCTAGCTAGACAATCGACATTAGGCTCAACATTCAATGTCTAGCTCGACAATCAACATTCAGCTCAACATTCGAGTTAGCAATGAGTCCGAACTCCTGAAGCCGAATCTTGGCGAATGTTGAGCTAGACAATCGACATTCAGCTCAACATTCGAGTTAGCAATCAGTCCGAACTTCTGAGGCCGAATCTTGGCGAATGTTGAGCTAGACAATCGACATTTAGCTCAACATTCAATGTCTAGCTAGACAATCGACATTCAGCTCAACATTCGAGTTGGCAATGTGTCCGAACTTCTGAAGCCGAATCTTGGCGAATGTTGAGCTAGACAATCGACATTCGGCTCAACATTCAATGTCTAGCTCGACAATCGACATTCGGCTCAACATTGAATGTCTAGCTAGACAATCAACATTCAGCTCAACATTCGAGTTAGCAATGCGTCAGAACTTCTGAAGCCGAATCTTGGCGAATGTTGAGCTAGACAATCGACATTCGGCTCAACATTCAATGTCTAGCTCGACATTCGGTTCAACATTGAATGTCTAGCTAGACAATCGACATTCAGCTCAACATTCGAGTTAGCAATGCGTCCGAACTTCTGAAGCCGAATCTTGGCGAATGTTGACCTATACAATCGACATTCGGCTCAACATTCAATGTCTAGCTCGACATTCGGCTCCATTTTGAATGTCTAGCTAGAAAATCAACATTCAGCTCAACAATCGAGTTAGCAATCAGTCCGAACTCCTGAGGCCGAATCTTGGCGAATGTTGAGCTAGGTAATCGACATTCAGCTCAACATTCAATGTCTAGCTAGACAATCGACATTCAGCTCAACATTCGAGTTAGCAATGAGTCCGAACTTCTGAAGCCGAATCTTGGCGAATGTTAAGCTCGACTATGGACATTCAGCTCAACATTCAATGTCTAGCTCGACATTTGGCTCAACATTCAATGTCTAGCTAGACAATCAACATTCAGCTCAACATTAGAGTTAGCAATCAGTGCAAACTTCTGAGGCGGAATCTTGGCGAATGTTGAGCTAGACAATCGACATTCGGCTCAACATTCATTGTCTAGCTAGACAATCGACATTCAGCTCAACATTCGAGTTAGCAATGTGTCCGAACTTCTGAAGCCGAATCTTGGCAAATGTTGAGCTAGACAATCGACATTCTGCTCAACATTTAATGTCTAGCTCGACAATCGACATTCGGCTCAACATTGAATGTCTAGCTCGACATTCGGCTCAACATTCAATGTCTAGCTCGACAATCAACATTCAGCTCAACATTTGAGTAAGCAATGAGTCCGAACTTCTGGAGCCGAATCTTGGTGAATGTTTAGCTAGACAATCAACATTCAGCTCAACATTCAATGTCTAGCTCGGCAATGGACATTCAGCTCAACATTCGAGTTACGAATGTTTCCAAACTTCTGAACCCGATTTCGACTAATGTTGGGCTAGACAATGGACATTCAGCTCAACATTCGAGTTAGTAAAGTTTCCGAACTTCTGAAGTTGAATCTTGGCGAATGTTGAGCTCGACAATCGACATACAGCTCAACATTCGAGTGCGCAATGTTTCTGAATTTTTAAAGCTGAAATTTGGCGAATGTTGAGCTCGTCAATCGTCTTTCGGCACAACATTCGATGTCTGGGTACTGCATATGTTCTAAAGCAAAATATTTGCGAATGTTGAGCTAGACAATCGACAATCAGCTCAACATTCGAGTTAGCAATGTTTCTGAACTTCTGAAGCAGAATCTTGGCGAATGTCGAGCTAAACAATCGACATTCGACTCAACACTCGTGAGTTTGGTACTGATGAAGTTCTTTAAAAAAATTAATTAAATTTAATTCTTAAACATCACTTCATGCCCTTGTCTCAGAAAAGAAAAAAGATTTTGGGATGGGGAGTATATTGATCTGTCCTCATTGCAGGATACAGAAGCTATTTGTATTAATTTGCGTACGAGGGCTCTGTCTATAGTTCAATTGTCTTAGTATGAAAAGTAAAGTAATTGCGATATTTTCCAAAAGGGCCACTTTTCGGGACGCCCTGTACATAGTATTGCTGCTATACGAGTAAACACACGAAAAATAAATTGTTATTTTCTTTCCATTCAAATGACTACACTTTTTGTGTACTTGGCGCAAACCCAAGCTTATGTTTGTTAAAGCTAATACTAATTATACAATACTTATTATGGTCTACGTGCCAGCGCGTAGATTATCTAAGGTTTGGTTGCTTGTTTGATTTTATACGTCCCAGTCAACAATTTTTCAGTTATGTTGGGACGGGTCTTCCTGGGTTGAACCAGTGCTAAGCAAGGGTTATTGGGTCTTGCTCAAGGATACAACGCAGTGACACCCGTGAGGCTTGAACCCACGGCCCTTCGGGCTCGAGTCAAGCGCTCTACCACTGAGCCACTGCGCTCCCTGAGGTTTGGTTAAATCCACCATTTTATAATATCATGTGACTTAGTGCAATCATGTGATCTAATGATCCCACATGGCATCAAATAAACTGACAGTAATATACTTTCGATTTCGACTTGTATTGTAAAGTTCCGTCGTCAAAACGCCCAGGAATTGGTCAATACAAACAAGTATGTGGTGGTGATTTAGATCACTGAGACATATAGCACAACAATAGAGAGGTTTAACATATATAGTAAAATATGAGACATTCGGTTGGTATTGTTATACATAGAAGTGGCTTATGTGTCAGTCTACAGAGGTCATTTGTGGTATGTCTATAGGAAGCACCTCGAGATGCGTTGAGACTCTTCTGATAAACACTTAATTAATATATTCTTCACGCTAGAGAACCACTGTACTAACAGCGTAGTCATCGCGGGTTAGTAGCTGTCGACGAGGGCAATAAGTATTTTAGTATATAGCTCGTGAAAATTAACCCCGTACTGATGAATAAATTTCACGGTCGAAATAGTTTCCGACGAAACAGCTCGTTATATTTCGCAATTTTCCGTGTATTTCCGATTGTGCAGATAGAATACAGTATACCATATGCAATCGATCTGCTGTTGTACTGCAGAGTAGGTAAGTGGTTGCAGCGCAGTGATACGAACTCGGAGGTTGCGAGTTCGAGTCTCACCTGCGGTGCTTGTTATTTTTTTTTTCATTTTTTTTTGAAGAATAAAGTATTTAAATATTTTTCCACCAGTTTCCCGTGCTAAGTGAAATTATCGTTCTACCCAAATAATTATTGAGTTTCACTGAAATCGTCATTACTGTTATAGCGTTGCGACATGTCAGACAGTAAACTCACGCGGCAGTCTTTAGGCTCAATAGGATTGAAAGCAAAGCAGATCGTTGCAAACATTGCAGGAATCAAAGAAGGAAACGTCACCAGCATCTACGAAAACGGCCAGTGAAGGATGTGAATTGTTTTCTGTGTATTATCGAATGATATAAAACTTATGAAAAAAGAAATTATGGAAATAAAAAAGAAACATCAATGCAAAACATAAAGCAAAGGCTTTATGTTTTGCATTGATGTTTCTTTTTTATTTCCCTAATTTCTTTTTTCATAAGTTTATATCATTCGATAATACACAGAAAACATGGGAAAAAAAAACAGATTAAAAAAAGGGAAAAAAACGTAACCCTTTCCGGAGTCGAACTCATGACCACTAGATTTCAAAAACTACACATTACCTCTCGGCTAATCTCTGCTTACTTGCTGCAACGCTCTCAAATACCAATTAATACTTTGTTTTGTCAATTCAAAACCCTCTTCGCATATACGGAAATATACGAAGCTATTAATAAACTATGCAACTACCGTATAATCTATGCAAAATTTATTCATGAGTACGGGGTTAATTTTCACGAGCTATACCTGGCTGTTAAGAAGGTAAATTGTTTGTCAATAGTTTACTTCTAAAAGTATTTTTCACTAATCATTGTCACTTATATACCCAGCTGCGAATCTGCTTATCAAGACTTATGTGAATTAAGCGATAGCTAATACAGCTCCTGAGTTATGCCAAATAGTGACCTTTTTTCCTGAAAAGGCATTTTGTTTATGTTCTGGAATGTGTCTACTTAAGACAAAAATGCAAAATATCAGTACTCTAACGTGCAAAAGTACGAAATCTGTGAACAGATTGTTTTGAAAGTATATTCAAGCTTTTTATACTGTACTCAATGTTCTGTATATATCGGGTGATCTGGACCAGTGATTGGGTCCCTACTGTATGCAGTTATTGAGTTTAGATAAAAGAGAACTGTACACATATGTCGTGTGTTGTATCTACTACATCTACGCTAGCACCTGTGATTTTGATACTTGTTGCATTTTAGCGCAATGAATGCTTGGGCAAACTTGCTCAGACGCATGGGCCTTTGTTTCTCACGTACAGAAAGTATGGATGAAGATGAAGCCTGAGAAAATTAAAGTTAGCTCTCTAGTCCCATTTGTCAGATATAAACAATGTATGCTTCATATTTCAAAATGAGCAAGCATTGCGCCATTTTAAGCTTACTCCAGTGCGGAAATACCCTCCATCATATCGTTGTAGTAGTCTCTGGTGCTTTTTCATTTACCAGTGTATCAATCGGCCTGCACATAAAGCGCCAGCAATAAATTCATCTGAAAATGATGTTTACTTGAGTCGCATGCTGCATTTTTTTTGGTAACATTATTTGGCTTTGTCAGTATAGAGGCAAACAGTGTGGACTTAAATAGGACTGCTCCTATATAGGAGCAGTCTGATCTGAGCCTTCACTGAATGCAAAAAAGGCTTCAAAAATATTTCAGCAGACAACAAAAGCAGACAAATGGTGGTGCGATTGGCGTTTAAAGTGTAAAGAGATTGCCCAAGTGCAGACCATGATTAAAAACCGCATTAATCTTACCACATTTCATGTCGGTCTTCACTGTTTTCGAAGTAGTCCTTTATGAGTATAAAGGGTTAACAGAAGTAGTACTTACTGTGAATGGGTGCAAACGTGACCTATCAATGTTTTTCATATACCTCCATTATAGCTTGTTATGTAAGCTGTGGTTCTCACAACTCTTAAATTACAATGAGGTTGTCATAGATTTACACATTGGACCTAGTTTAATCTATAAACAAGAATGAGATACCCCGGTGATCGCCATGTTTACCACTTTTTGGCCCCTGGAGATGGGCACCCTACATGAGAGGAACATTTCATTAAAAAATCAAAATGCAAGGTCTTTTTTTCTAAGCCACACCTGTAAACTAAATCAACAAACGCACTGGGGTGTTGTTTCAAAAAGTGCAGCAAATATATAATAAATATGATTTCTTTTCCGAAAACATATTATTGACCAATCATGAAATACTTTACTACTTAGATATAGTGCTGAGCTTCTACCGACCTTTTGAACCAAGCACTGCACTTTTTACAATAACAGGTCTGTGGCCTAAAAAAACAAACCCCTTTTTAGAAAAATGACCAAAGAAATCTTATAATTCAAACTAATAAACATTTTATAGTACGTTTATATTTTTTGTTTGCAGTATTTATTCTAGAGAATTATTTAACAACGCTACACCCTACACATATTACTGGCAAATTCATAGTACAGCAAAATAAAGGAAATGGAAAAGAAAAGTATTCATTTTCTTATATTTCTATTATTTTATATCAGAAATGCTTTAATCTTCACTCATATAGGCTAATTACACCACTTTACAATATACTATACCTAGAAAATGAATGTGCTTTACCATGATGAGTCTAATGTGGAGGTACCCCACCCACCCCCATTGACAAGGCCAGAATTACTTGCTCCTAGCTATGGGACATAGAATCCTTCACATTTTATCAAATTCTAATCATATAAAAAGCTATTTTGTGCAAAATTGAGCAAGTTCTGCTAATTTAAGTGACAAAATCTTATAATATGCGACAGCCGGAGTCGATGAAGAGCATAACTATTTTCCATACGGAGTGGCTATTGTCACCGACTAGACATTTTGACCACTTACATTTTTTTCCAAAGGCCTATCTGGAGAATAAAACTACCAGGATGCTGCAAGGTCAAGGTTAAGGAAAGGGAAATATCAAGGTCATGGAGGTCAAAGGACAAAGCTCAAGGTCACTTTGCAATTTAATGGTCAGAAAGGTACAATTTCTACAATTTATGGCATATTTGCTCTCATTTGAGGTCAATTGGCCAGAGAAAAACATCAAATTATTGACAAAATTTGAAAATACTAGCACAACTTACTTTTTTAATAAATGGCAGGCTATAAATTTGGTAAAAGCATGCCTGTGAATTGGTATGTTGCTGCTGTTTCATTATGCCATTTTTTTCAAAGTGTCATGACTATTGCAGGATATAATAGTAAAGATTAAAATCGACTAATACGCATACATATATACATTTGAAATAACTCAAGGTCAGGGTCATCTTTAATGTCAAGGGTCAATTTAGACAGAAAATCAATACAATCTGACCCAACTGAACAATGTGGACAGTGCAACATCAGACAGATTTCCAATTGTTCTACACTTTTGCTCAATTGAAAGGTCAATCTTTAAAAGGTCAAGGTCATATTGGGTCATATGACAGCCTCCTGTGCTATCTCTAAGTTTAACCAAGACAGATGAGCATGACAATAAATGAGCATGCATATGTGGGTTTACCACATGTAATATTTTTCAACTCAGTTGCATATACAGGTTTGCCAATCACGTGATACGTAATTGGTAATCGCACATTTTATGGAGGTTTTCTTATCGATGCAAGGTATGTCAAAGTAAGGAATACTTTTTTTGGTAGGTGCTTTTTATCGATTTCAGAAAAGTACCTTGGTTTTGCAGGGGATCATTCTGTCGTTGACTGTTTTGAGCTAAAACATGCAATTTTTGTGAAAAGCTGTGCAAAGTATGCCACAGTGATTGGGCAAGAATCACACTTATGTCAGTACATGTTTATGTTGAAAGCTAATTGCCTAATTAATCAATCTAAGTAAAAAAAAAAGAAGGCAAAGATCAGGAATCGATACGATCAAGCACTACACCTGACCCAGGATACCAATGGGAAAGTGACAACTTCACATTTAGACATCACAAACGAGAGCCAATAGGTCAACCCTTTCCCAGCAGGTGATCTAAGGCTTATTTATGCATTTCAAATACTACCTTTAGTGAATAGAAATCAGTTTTCCACAGATTGAGTATAGGACTGCTATTCCTTTGAGAGGAAAATGGCAACTGAAGACGATGATACGAATCACATGGTTTGGTAGGAGTCACACTTGAATCTGTGATAGCAAAATAGATAGGAATCACACTCCTTTGTGTAATTCAAAACTTGCTACTTCATCTGGAGCTGATCGAAGTCAGTTTATGACATTGCCTTTGTCCTTTACTGATCTCTCTATCATTAACTTGATATATTTGACACCTCCCCTAGAAGCATGAGTTGGATTGAGATGTAATCATGAGGGACACCAGGCCAATATGCAGATACAAATTTTCTAAAATACACTTATTTGTATATAAAAATCACATTGGCCAATTGAAATTCTTCAAAAGACATCTCACAAACCATATGTTGGATTTAACTAAACTTGGCTTGGTGGGAGACATCAGGGAAAATTAAGATATAGACACCATGGAAACATGTAAAGTCAGAATTGCCCAGCTAGTTTCATTCTGATATACAAGATGGCCTCAATGGTGACCTTCTTAATTCTTCAAATGATATTTCCTCGCAAGCGTCGTGTTCAAGAATGAACTGAAACTTGGCAGATAGCCCCAATGTAATTAGAACAAAATGATTCAAATCTTTTATACCAACCAACGATAATTTAAAGGCCAATTTTGGACCCCTTTCCCCATTTCTGATGCAACAATTTTGCATTTTGCCCCTTTATCATGCTAAAGGTACCTGCCAATTTAACATTTTTTTAAAGAATTCAATGAGTTTTACAGAATAGTTATTTTATGTTGTAGTATAGAAATATATATTAATTATGGAAGTGATCTGCACATGACAGTAACCATGGCAACCATTTGAGGACATCCTGCAAGGTTAGATTTAATAACATGTTTATGTTGCTAAGCAGCAAGTGACATCACTTTCCTTCAAACTTTTGGATATACATACTGTTGCATGCACAACAAGTTATGCAATCTATTTTTTTATTTGTGATGTTTAAATGGTACAAACCCTTACATTGTAAAGAAATTTCCGCTATTTATTGGGTTAGCATTGTTAGTAATAAACCAGCCTTGATTGAAGAGTATGCTTTTTCACAGATGGAGTTTATTGGCTAGATGACTCAAACTAAATTTGGTGGAAGCGTTGGGATAATGTCAGCTGCCAGGCCAAAGTTCCAAATCATGGAACGAGACTTCTCAGAGGGAAAGTTATGTGACAATGTAGTCTCAGGTGTATAATACATTTGTGTAACGCATAAGATGTACTATATGCACTATGCAACATCAAACCTTACTATATGTGATAAAAGTAAAGCTAGTATATATATTAATAAATCACACTTGGTGGGTGAACATGTTTTCCCACTGACGGTGGATGGCTCATGTTACAATATTATTCATGCACAACAGTCGTTTGTATACAATCCACGTGATTTTCGTATAACAATAAACAAGTGTGATTCCTGTCCATTTTGACTAAGTGGGAGGCCTGTCCATTTTTGATTGAAAACTTAAGTGTGATTCTTATCATATGGTGTGATTTCTATCATTGTCTTTCTTTTCTAGTTTACTGCAAATTTCAAGTTTACTGCATAGAGTAAAATTGTCTGTCATCATTTATTTACCAATTTTGATTTTACCAATATAATACTGTTGCTGCAGGATATTGTATGCAGCTAAAACGCTCAAACAACGCATTACTTGACAAACCAGACTACTCACATAGCAAAACCTTACGACGATTTCCAAGATAACTATACCAATCTAGTCTAAAAGTACAACGTCATAAGGAAGAACTTCTAATCCAGGTACTCTGCACTAGCTAGATGTTATTTCTGCAGTCCACCAAAACAATAAAATAATTGTTAAACATACGTTCAATCGAGCGCAAAAGGTACGCAAATCATGTGAGATTATCACATGTGTATCACGTGCTTGTCCGCCTTGATATAACTCAATCAAGTGACCACTATTACAGCTTATGAACATTTGTGAAATTTTGATAATTACAAGAACAAATACTCAAAAAAAATGCTTCAGCATAACAGTGAAACATACTCATGCTTTGATATGGGAACCAGTGAGTTATTGATAAATGACGTGATGCTCAAAGTTGAGCCTCAAAGTGCAGAAGTGCACCTCACATGCCTCACAGCCCAACATCAACGGGGACAATCCGTGATACACATGTGGTAATGTCACACGTTTTGTTTACCTTTTGCGCTCGATTGAAGGTGTGTTTGACAATTATTTTCTTAGGAGTACAGAAATAACACCTAGTGCAGAGTACCCACACTAGATTGTTCTTCCTCATGACGCTGTACCTTTAGACCAGGGTGGTATAGTTCTCTTGAAATTCGTCGCAAGGTTGTGCTAATTGAGTTGGTAGGAATCACACGTAAGTTTTCAATTAAAAATGGATAGGCCTCAAGCTTGTAAATTGTTAAATGAAAATCACATGAATTTTATACTTCACAGCTGCTGTTCATGAATATTATTGTAGAGTGAGCCATCCAGCTAACAATATCCGTCAGTGGCAAAGCACGTTCACTCACAAAGTGTTATTTATTATTTATATATATACTAGGCCAAAAAAGAAACGCCGCATATAAAACATATATTGTTTATGGGGTCTTTCATCCAATATCGCGCAAACGATTTGTCACAGTTTGATCGCTGATTCTTGGATAATGAGTTCCTGGGGGTTGTGCTAGCTATCATTGTCACCGGACGAAATTGATTCAAAAGTTAAAACCTCCGTTTTAATCGATTTTGACGTCGCGTCATAAGGCGATGACGTCATGAATGTGTACGGTCTGACATTGTTCCAATTTATCAGAAACGTTTCCTAAGACGTTCAATCATCCTTGCCTGGCATCGAAATTGTTGGGCTATCACCGATGGCGTCACGTTAGCTTATAACCTTCTTATCGCCTTTTTGCTTTCAACATGTGTCCGTTTTGGCATTGTAAATTAGCAATGTGTACATTTCATTTTAAAGTTTTAAAATGTTTTCAGCAAATTGGATATTAGACTAGTGATTTCAGTAGTTATTACATGTGTAAATCTAAATAAAATGAATTTGCACGTGAAAAATTTGAAAATAAAAAGACAGCCAGTACACTGGTTTGGGTTGACTGAGCTCAATGAAACAATGGGAATAACGTGTGGCAGGAATAGTCGCGAAACATAGATATCAGATGAATTTTTGTAACTCATTTAACGGTCAATATTTTAATCTTTATGTGCGGCGTTTCTTTTTTTGCCTAGCATATACTCCAAAATGCTTCAGCATAACAATGAAGTATACTTATGCTTTGATATGGGAACTAGTGAGTTTTTGATAAATAAAATGATGCTCAACGTATATCCTCACAGTGCAAAAGTGCAACTCACATGCTTCACAGCCCAATATCAACGGGGACAATCACGTGATACACATGTGGTAATTTCACACGTTTTGTTTACATTTTGCGCTTGATTGAAGGCGTATTTAGCAATTATTTTCTTGGTTTATGGTGGAGTACAGAAATGGCACCTAGTGCAGGGTACCCGGATTAGATTGTCCTTCCTCATGACGCTGTTCTTTTAGACCAGGGTGAGAAAGTTGTCTTGAATTTAGTCGCATTGTTGCGCTATTTAAGTTGGTAGGAATCACACCTAAGTTTTCAATAAAATGGATAGGCCTCACACTTGTAAATTGCTAAATGAAATTTATACTACACAGCTGATGTTCATGAAAATTATTGTAGAGGGAGCCATCCAAGTAACAAAATCCATCAGTGGAAAAGCATGTTCACCAACAAAGTGTGATAATTATACATAAACCCAAAAAATGCTTCAGCATAACAATGAAAGATACTCATGCTTTGATATGGGAACCAGTGAGTTTTTATAAATAAAATGATGCTCAAAGTATAGCCTCAGAGTGCAGAAGTGCAACTCACATGCTCCACAGCCCAATATCATGGGGGACAATCACGTGATTCACATGTGGTAATCTCACACATTTCGTTTACCTCTTGCGCTCGATTGAAGGTGTGTTTGACTATTATTTTCTTGTTTTATGGTGGAGTACAGAAATGACACCTAGTGCAGAGTACCGGAACTAGATTGTTCTTACTCATGACGCTGTACCTTTAGACCAGGGTGGTATAGTTCTCTTGAAATTCATCGCACGGTTGTGCTATTCGAGATGGTAGGAATCACAAGAAATTTTTCAATCAAAATAGATAGGCCTCACACTTGTAAAATGTTAAATGACAATCACATGGATTTTATACTACACAGCTGCTGTTCATGAATATTATTGTAGAGTGAGCCACCCAGCTAATAATATCCGTCAGTGGAAAAGCAGGTTCACCCACAAAGTATAATTTATTATATATATACTCCAAAAATGCTTCAGCATAACAATGAATGATATTCATGCTTTGATATGGGAACCAGTGAATTTTTAATAATCGAAATGATGCTCAAAGTATAGCCTCACAGTGCAGAAGTGAAACTGACATGCTTCACAGCCCAATATCAAGGGGGACAATCACGTGATACACATGTGGTAATCTCTCACGTTTTGTTAACATTTTGCGCTTGATTGAAGGTGTTTTTGGAATTATTTTTTTGGTTTATGGTGAAGTACAGAAATGACACCCGCTCTAGATTGTTCTTCCTCATGGCGCTGTACCTTAAGACCAGGGTAGTATAGTTCTCTTGAAATTCGTCGCAAGGTTGTGCTATTTGAGTTGGTAGGAATCACATGGATTTTATACTACACCGCTGTTGTTCATGAATATTATTGTAGAGTGAGCCATCCAGCTAACAATATTCGTCAGTGGAAAAGCAGGTTCACCCACAAAATGTGATTTATGAACTATACATATACTCCAAAAAAAGCTGCAGCATAACAATGAATCATACTCATGCTTTGATATGGGAACCAGTGAGTTTTAGATGAAATGATGCTTAAATTTGAGCCTCACCGTGCAGAAGTGCAACCCACATGCTTCACAGCCCAATATCAACGGGGACAATCACGTGATATACATGTGGTAATTTCACACGTTTTGATTACATTTTGCGCTTGATTGAAGGTGTATTTAGCAATTATTATCTTGGTTTATGGTAGAGTACAGAAATGACACCTAGTGAACAGTACTGGGACTAGATTGTTCTTCCTCATGACGCTGTTCTTTTAGACTAGGGTGGTATAGTTCTCTTGAAATTCGTCGCAAGGTTGTGCAATTTGAGTTGGTAGGAATCACACATAAGTTTTCAATCAAAATGGATAGGCCTCACACTTGTAAATTGTTAAATGAAAATCACATGGATTTTATACTACACAGCTGCTGTTCATGAATGTTATTGTAGAGTGAGCCATCCAGCTAACAATATCCAACATTGGAAAAGCAGGTTCACCCACAAAGCGTGATTTATTAATCATACATGCTACCTTTACTCCTATCTCGTATTGTAAGGTTTGAAGTTGCATAGTCCATACAGTACATTACATATTATACGTTAAAAATGTATAATACACGTGACACTATATGGTCACATAGCCTTCCCCTCAGGTCAGTATTGGCCCGCCACTTGGCCATGTAAACACATGGGTAAGATAACTCTGGCCTGGCAATTGACATTATTCAAAGGCTTCCAACAAAGTCATCTAGCCAACAAACTTCATCAACGAAAAGCATACTCACCCATTATGAAAGTTTTATTACTTTTCACATACATGTAGTAAGGTTTGTAGTTCCCATAGTACATATAATAAAATACATAACCCTATTATACACATGACACCACATCGCCACACTATAATGAGAGGGAAGCTAATATGTATTTTATTTTAATTTAGAACTAACACTAAACACTGTCACCAGAGCTAAAATTAGAATAAAACCTTTGAACGACTCCTTATGAACCACTGGTCCAAAAGTAAAACCAAGGTACTAAAGCACCGCTATCCCTGCCCTCTCCCAGGTATGGGGCCAGGGTAACAAAGGTCTTATGCATTTGTTGTTGCCAACAGTGTGTACATTGATCAACAGCTACATATGTGACATGTGATCATGGTCTACATTGTTTACTTATATTCAACGCTTGTGATAAACATGTTATTAAGTGTAAACTCTTGATTGTTTTTTCTTATCCATAAGTTTTAACATACGAGTCGGGAGTCTTATTACCACATTTCTTTTAGAACCCACAACAGATGTTTAGATTGATAAATTGGGGCCCGATATATGTATTAGGAATGTGAAATTCCAACATGTTATAGATCATATTTTGTATTGAGGGTTTCATAGTCTGAAAGAAGTCAATCCATGCTAATTTCGTTGGCAAATCTGACATTCACAATGACAAGCAACATTGAATAATATAGACTAAGCAAGCGAGATTGTGTTTCTGTCCCACTTACAGCTAGGGTCTTATAGAGACTAGGCCATTACAAATTGGAGGAGATGCGATTGAACTTGGGGCACCTCGGTACAAGTGGTTTATCCATTGAGCTTGCTAGAATTCAAACGTTTACAAAGCTGTGGGTACAGTCAGATTTTTACAATCAAAGGAACAAAGATTAAACCAGACGTGAATTGTTAATCAGATTGTAACAGTTATGTTTGGAAATACATACTGCAAATGCTGTCAAAGTGCAATGGATATTTATGGTACATTTATTCCAATGCAATTAACTTATATAGTGCAACACCATAGACTCTCCTTATCGTTGATCCTTAAGAGATAAAAACTAGGCCATACCATTATGATAATGCAGTGGAACTTGAATTGCTCATAATGGTGCAATTTACGTTACATTTTCTACTAAGCCCCTAATAAATCATTAATATTTTGTTAAATAGTTTCATTATATATATTTTTCAATAAATATTTTAGGTTAAAATAACATGTATCTAAGATACAATTTAATTACCATTTCAAAAGTGCTAACAGCTTGCTTCTATCGCAATTTATAAACTTTTTTATGTTACCGCCTCGAAGAAAAACGTTATTTAAGGTTGGAATCTTTTCGTTTTTAAATAACCCATGTAATCCTATCTGTATGCTTAAAATATAATATATATAGAGTGTTTATTCATAGGGGAAAACATTGTTTCTGGTGTAAAAATTAGTTTGTTGTTTGATTGGAAATATGTAACGTATGTTACAATTTTCAAGGCATTCTATATAGTGCTTAAAGAATTAAATATTATATCATAAGGTTTATATTCAGTTTAAAGCTGATTTTGAGTTAAATCCAAAAAAAATGTTAGAAAAAGGTTAAATTGTCAAAGTATATTTGCTTTTGGGGAAAATATTTTAACTTTTGAAAAATACAAAATATTTTTACCAATTTGGCAAAATTTATAGATATAATCTTCACTAGCACAAAATAAATATAGCAAATTCCAAAAAGTACAAGTGTTAACATAACGTATATTATCATAAAGTACTATGTGTATCCAAAATGTTGTCAAAGACATTATAAAATTGAGTATAAAATGGTAAATTATAAAGTGAATTTAATTTTTTGTAATACTTATCCAAAAGACTGATATTACTTAATGTATCTAGTATAATGTTTCGCCTGTAACAGTTATAAAAGCTAGATAAAAAAGTTGAAAGTATACTGCTAGTCATATACTTTCAATTTCAAGATCAAACTGATATGTTAGAATAACCAGCAGTTGATATGTCTAATATAAAATTCTAATTATTTTAGGGTGGTGTATCAAACTCTGCTATTTAATTATTTTGTGGCTTAAGTAATGTGGTTTTAGATAATCAAAGTGTATAAAATCCCCCTCAGATATATTTTGGCAGCCCATGGTTTAGTGACATCACAGCACTAAATAGTGGTAAAAACTTAGGGTAAGGAACTTATATAACTGCAGTACTATATACTTACACTGTTTGAACTCATAACACCTATTTGCAGCACTTAGTTAAGTGATTTAAGGCAATGAACATGATGATAAATAAAATTTAGATATAGCTTTGTACATGCATAAAAAAGATGTGTAACTGTAATAGGATATTAAATGCAGTAAACATGGCTGTTACGCAGTAAAGCTCCTAACTACCAGAGGGCTATCATGTGACAATTTACGTGTGATATAGTGTAGTTTTAGAAAATCCTAATTAACTAGATTCCCTGTGAACAGTGGAAGTCTATTAGCAACTCAGTGTCTAGAAGTCATTTTAAGAATTCCAACATGGCTTCCATTGTGGCCATATATTCTTTTTGCAAAACTTCACATCCATATTGCCCAGATGCCTTCCACAAAAGTACTGTTCAAAACAGCATAGCTTTTTTAGATGAAATTTGAAGAATTTCAAAATAGATGACATATTATATACCAGAACAGAGCCATAATTTCAAACCTAAGACACCATGTTCCCCATAGCCTGGCTCAATTAGAATGTATTGTTTGGGATGAAATGCGTTATAAATAATTTCAATATGGCTGCCATGTTGCCATGGTGTCTAAATTTTAATTTATCCCTTATGTCTCCTACCATACCAAGCTTCATTTAAGACCTTAGTATGGTTTGTGACAAATCTTTTGAAGAGTGTCAATTTGGCAACCATGATGGCAATTTTGCAAATAAAAATTTGAGTGTTTCAGTAAATCTTATCTTTTGTTGGCCTGATGCCTCGCATGATTTCACTTCAATTTCATTGATGCATCTAGGGTAGATGTAGAGTATTATACAATTATTGATTTCAGTGAGGTAGACATAAGAATTTATCTACCCGAAAAAGTGATAATTCACCCAGGCCGCTAGGCAGAGGTGAATATCACTTTTAAGGGTAGACAAATCCTTATGTCTACCAAAATTGAAATCAATAACTGTTTTGTTATATGACTTTTCATTTAAGAATGAAAATTTTGCTACTTTCACTTTTGTTGTTAAAGACATGTTCAACCTTCAATCTAAGACATCTAAGCCTAAGGACTTTCTCACAAGTGTTAGCAACTGTTATAAAAATGTTTTAATGCAGTATTTTGCATTTTAAATGTATATTAATTCTTGTAATGGGGAATATAAAATGTTATCATGAAACTGTTTTTACAGTTTGTTTATTCAAACAAAGATAAATAAGCAGACAAAACATATCAAAACTGTTGTAAAAATTCATGAAAGTCTTTAATTTACCTGTTGGGAGGTGAAACAGCAAATCATGTCAATTTCATGTAGCACATGCTAGTTTCACACTCGTCATGTTATTTTTAGCTCTCAAGAGGGTAATATAGCAGAAGTGTCAAAAATAATAATTTCTGAAAACTATTTCCAACTGGTTTCATGCAATATTAACTTGTGGACTGGTTTAGACAAGTTTCCAGGTAGACATAGAGATTTATGAAGACAAATTGGGCCAATCAGGAGACAGGATTCTCTCCAGTCATATAACAAATTAAGTTAATGATTGAGACGGACCATTAGCAGATCAATAACAGACAACATGGCGTATCAAAGACTGACTTTGATCAATGCTAGCTGAGCTAGCGAAAAAAAGAGTGTGATTCCTATCTATTTTGCTATCGTAGATTCAAGTGTGACTCCTACCTAACTGTGTGATTCCTATCATCGTCTTCAATTGCCATTTTTATACAAGGGATAGCAATCTTTTGCTCAATTTGTGGAAAACTGATTTCTATTCACTTGTAGCAATGACCGGAATATATTAATAAGCCTTAAATTGAATAAATTAGCTGATTAGCTTTCGTCATGACCCTGTACTGACAAAAGTGTGATTCCTGCCATTTCACTCCGGCAGACTTTGCACGGCTTATCACAAGAACTGCATGTTTTAGCTGAAAATGGTAAACGATAGAATGATCCCCTGTATATCCGGTCACTCCACACTTAGTGTCTTTTCTGAAAACGATCTGAAACCCACGAAAAGAAACTTGACTTACCTTGAATCGATCAGAAAACCGTCATAAAAATGTGAGATTACCAATTGCGTATCACGTGATTGGCCGCCCTGAATATGTTGTGCAAAGTGAGTTACCCATCGACCCCTATCCACTAATCGGGCTCTTTTTCTGCAGTCTAGATGATTTTTGTTTTAAAAAGATGGATTTTTTTGACAGTTGAAATTATTATAGAACTTACTGATTAAATAAAAGTATCAAAAGCATACAACAGGTCACATACATAGAAGCCAGGATATCCAACAAAACATGCCTGATATTCCTCTTTAGGACCCAGATTTGTAAATGTTTTCCATAGACCTCCATTATAGCTTGTATGTAAGCTGTGGTCCTAACAACTCTTAACTCACAATGAGGCAACCTTAGACTTACTGATTGGACCTAGTTCAATCAATAAACAAGAATGAGATACCCCGGAGAACGCCATGTTTTACCACTTTTCGGCCCCTGAAGGTGGGCACCCTACATGGGATGAACATTTCATTGAAAAAAACATCAAAATACAATATCCTTTGTTCTAAGCCACACCTGTAAACAACATCATCAAAAGCAGTGAGGTGTTGTTTCAAAAGATGCAGCAAACATAGTTCCGTCTAAAATATGATTTTTCCCGTATGTTTATTATTTTTATCATGAAACACTTTACAACTTAAATGTAGTGCTGAGCTTCCACCACCCTTTTGAACCAATCACTGCCTTTTTTACAATTACAGGTCTGTGGCCATAAGTGAAAGGTCTACCTAGATTCTAACTCTAGCTGGTTTTTACTCAACTCTTTACATGCAGAGTAATTTTGCCTAACTTTTTAGCTAACCAGTCACGTAGCCACAAGGTGAGCTTTTGTGACCGGTCTTTGCCCGTCGTCGTCGTCCTCCGTCAACAATTGACTTAAATAACAACTCCTCCTAAACCCCTTGTCCAATTTTAAAATAATTTTACACAAATGATTTTTGCGTTGCCCTCTACCATAATTGTTCAAATGGTTCTGGTCCGTTGCATCTCTAGGTCTAAGAGGCTAAAAATAGATTTTCGAGATGAAAACTTTAAAAATCTTCTTATCTGAAACCAGAGAGAGCCTTGTGATGTGGTATGTAGCATCACCAAGTAGACCTCTACCACGTTTGTTCAAATTTTACTCCTTGGGCCGAAAATGGCCCCGCCCCGGGGGTCACATGTTTTACATAGGCTTATATAGGGAAAATGTGAAAAAAATATTCTTGTCTGAAACCACAATGCCTAGAGCCTTAATATTTGGTATGTAGCATCACTTAGTGGATCTCTACCATGTTTGTTAAAATTAAGTCCCTGGCACAAAAAATGGCCACGCCCGGGGTCACATGTTTTACATGGGCTTATATAGGGAAATGTGAAAAAATCATCTTCTCTTAAACCACTGGTCCGATTTTGAAAGGATTTCACACAAATAATCCTTTGATGGCCCGATAACATAATTGTTTCAAAATCATTTTTTCAGAAATACTATACAGCGAGTCAAAAAGTTTGCATCCAGAACAGGCCATACGTTTTGTCGACCCTGATCTGAGTCGATCCTGATCACAGAATTAACTATTTCCCCGCTAGTGTCAAACAGTTTGGATCCAGATCAGGCCCAACATTTCAAATTTCCGTCTGACCATCCGTTAATTCGTCCATCTGTCTTTATCTGTCTTGCTCAACATTCGCCTAGATTTGGCTTCAGAAGTTCGGACACATTGCTAACTCGAATGTTGAGCTGAATGTCGATTGTCTAGCTAGACATTGAATGATGAGCCGAATGTCGATTGTCTATCTCAACATTCGCATAGATTCGGCTTTATAAGTTCGGACGCATTGCTAACTCGAATGTTGAGCTGAATGTTGATTGTCTAGCTAGACATTGAATGTTGAGACGAATGTCGATTGTCTAGCTAGACATTGAATGTTGAGCTGAATGTCGATTGTCTAGCTCAACATTCGCAAAGATTCGGCTTCAGAAGTTCGGACGCATTGCTAACTCGAATGTTGAGCTGAATGTTGATTGTCGAGCTAGACATTGAATGTTGAGCCGAATGTCGATTGTCTAGCTTGACATTGAATGTTGAGCTGAATGGCGATTGTCTAGCTCAACATTCGCCAAGATTCGGCTTCAGAAGTTCGGACGCATTGCTGACTCGAATGTTGAGCTGAATGTTGATTGTCTAGCTAACCATTCAATGTTGAGCCGAATGTCAATTGTCGAGCTAGACATTGAATGTTGAGCCGAATGTCGATTGTCTAGCTCAACATTTTCAAAGATTCGGCTTCAGAAGTTCGGACACATTTCTTACTCGAATTTGAGCTGAATGTCGATTTTCGAGCTAGACATTGAATGTTGAGCTGAATGTCGATTGTCTAGCTCAACATTCGCCAAGATTCGGCCTCAGAAGTTCGGACTGATTGCTAACTCGAATGTTGAGCTGAATGTTGATTGTCTAGCTAGACATTCAATGTTGAGCTGATTGTTGAGCTAGACATTGAATGTTGAGCGGAATGTCGATTGTCTAGCTCAACATTGGCCAAGATTCGGCTTCAGAAGTTCGGACACATTGCTTACTCGAATGTTGTGCTGAATGTCGATTGTCTAGCTAGACATTGAATGTTGAATGTCGATTGTCTAGCTAGACATTGAATGTTGAGCCGAATGTCGATTGTCTAGCTCAACATTCGCCAAGATTCGGCCTCAGAAGTATGGAATGATTGCTAACTCGAATGTTGAGCTGAATGTCGATTGTCTAGCTAGACATTGAATGTTGAGCTGAATGTCGATTGTCTAGCTCAACATTCGCCAAGATTCGGCCTCAGAAGTTCGCACTAATTGCTAACTCAAATGTAGAGCTGAATGTTGATTGTCTAGCTAGACATTCAATGTTGAGCCGAATGTCGAGCTAGACATTGAATGTTGAGCTGAATGTCGATTGTCTAGCTCAACATTCGCCAAGATTCGGCTTCAGAAGTTCGGACTCATTGCTTACTCGAATGTTGAGCCGAATGTTGATTGTCGAGCTAGACATTAAATGTTGAGCCGAATGTCGAGCTAGACATTGAATGTTGAGCCGAATATCGATTGTCTAGCATAACATTTGCCAAGATTCGGCCTGAGAAGTTCGGACGCATTGCTAACTCGAATGTTGAGCTGAATGTTGTTTGTCTAGCTAGACATTCAATGTTGAGCAGATTGTTGAGCTAGACATTGAATGTTGAGCCGAATGTCGATTGTCTAGCTCAACATTTGCCGACATTCGGCTACAGAAGTTCGGACACATTGCTAACTCGAATGTTGAGCTGAATGTCGATTGTCTAGCTAGACATTCAATGTTGAGCCGAATGTCGAGCTAGACATTGAATGTTGAGCTGAATGTCGATTGTCTAGCTCAACATTCGCTAAGATTCGGCTTCAGAAGTTCGGACTCATTGCTTACTTGAATGTTGAGCTGAATGTTGATTGTCGAGCTTAACATTAAATGCTGAGGCGAATGTCGAGCTAGACATTGAATGTTGAGCCGAATGTCGATTGTCTAGCTCAACATTCGCCAAGATTCGGCTTCAGAAGTTCGGACGCATTACTAACTCGAATGTTGAGCTGAATGTTGATTGTCTAGCTAGACATTCAATGTTGAGCCGAATGTCAAAAGTCGAGCTAGACATTGAATGTTGAGCCAAATGTCGATTGTCTAGCTCAACATTCGCCAAGATTCGGCTTCAGAAGTTCGGACGCATCGCTAACTCGAATGTTGAGCTGAATGTTGATTGTCGAGCTAGACATTGAATGTTGAGACGAATGTCGATTGTCTAGCTAGACATTGAATGTTGAGCTGAATGTCGATTGTCTAGCTCAACATTCGCAAAGATTCGGCTTCAGAAGTTCGGACGCATTGCTAACTCGAATGTTGAGCTGAATGTTGATTGTCGAGCTAGACATTGAATGTTGAGCCGAATGTCGATTGTCTAGCTTGACATTGAATGTTGAGCTGAATGGCGATTGTCTAGCTCAACATTCGCCAAGATTCGGCTTCAGAAGTTCGGACGCATTGCTGACTCGAATGTTGGGCTGAATGTCGATTGTCTAGCTAGACATTGAATGTTGAACTGAAGGTCGATTGTCTAGCTCAACATTCGCCAAGATTCGGCCTCAGAAGTTCGCACTGATTGCTAACTCTAATGTTGAGCTGAATGTTGATTATCTAGCTAGACACTCAATGTTGAGCCGAATGTCGAGCTAGACATTGAATGTTGAGCTGAATTTCGATTGTCTAGCTCAACATTCGCCAAGATTCGGCTTCAGAAGTTCGGACTCATTGCTTACTCGAATGTTGAGCTGAATGTTGATTGTCGAGCTAGACATTGAATGTTGAGCCGAATGTCGATTGTCTAGCTCAACATTCACCAAGATTCGGCTTCAGAATTTCGGACACATTGCTGACTCGAATGTTGAGCTGA
The DNA here is from genome assembly GCA_964019695.1 of Loripinus fragilis. Taxonomy (NCBI): domain Eukaryota; kingdom Metazoa; phylum Mollusca; class Bivalvia; order Lucinida; family Lucinidae; genus Loripinus; species Loripinus fragilis. The sequence continues at coordinate 17,926,806 of OZ026530.1, forward strand.
ATGTCGATTGTCTAGCTAGACATTGAATGTTGAGCTGAACGTCGATTGTCTAGCTCAACATTCGCCAAGATTCAGTCTCAGAAGTTCGGACTCATTGCTAACTCGAATGTCGAGCTGAATGTTGATTGTCTAGCTAGACATTGAATGTGGGCCTAATGTCGATTGTCTAGCTAGACATTGAATGTTGAGCTGAATGTCGATTGTCTAGCTCAACATTCGCCAAGATGCGGCTTCAGAAGTTCGGACGCATTGCCATGCCGAATGTTGAGCTGAATGTTGATTGTCTAGCTAGACATTCAATGTTGAGCCCAATGTCGATTGTCGAGCTAGACATTGAATGTTGAGCCGAATGTCGATTGTCTAGCTCAACATTCGCCAAGATTCGGCTTCAGAAGTTCGGACACATTGCTAACTCGAATGTTGAGCTGAATATCGATTGTCTAGCTAGACATTGAATGTTAGGCTGAATGTCGATTCTCTAGCTCAACATTCGCCAAAATTCGGCCTCAGGATTTCGGACTGATTGCTAACTCGAATGTGAGCTGAATGTTGATTGTCTAGCTAGACATTCAATATGGAGCCGAATGTCGAGCTAGACATTGAATGTTGAGCTGAATGTCGATTGTCTTGCTCAACATTCGTCAAGATTCGGCTTCAGAAGTTCGGACTCATTGCTAACTCGAATGTTTAGCTGAATGTCGATTGTCGAGCTAGACATTGAATGTTGAGCCGAATGTCGATTGTCTAGCTAGACATTGAATGTTGAGCTGAATGTCGATTGTCTAGCTCAACATTCGCCAACCCATGATTCGGCTGCAGAAGTTCGGACGCATTGCTAACTTGAATGTTGAACTGAATGTCGATTGTCTAGCTAGACATTCAATGATGAACCGAATGTCGAGCTAGACATTGAATGTTGAGCCAAATGTCGATTTTCTAGCTCAACCAAGATTCGGCTTCAGAAGTTCGAACGCATTGCTAACTCGAATGTTGAGCTGAATGTCGATTGTCTAGCTAGACATTGAATGTTGAGCCTAATGTCGATTGTCTAGCTAGACATTGAATGTTGAGCTGAATGGCGATTGTCTAGCTCAACATTCGCCAAGATTCGGCTTCAGAAGTTCGGACGCATTGCCAACTCGAAAGTTGAGCTGAATGTTGATTGTCTAGCTAGACATTCAATGTTGAGCCGAATGTCGATTGTCGAGCTAGACATTGAATGTTGAGCCGAATGTCGATTGTCTAGCTCAACATTCGCCAAGATTCGGCTTCAGAAGTTCGGACACATTGCTAACTCGAATGTTGAGCTGAATGTCGACTGTCTAGCTAGACATTGAGTGTTGAGCCGAATGTCGATTGTCTAGCTCAACATTCGCCAAGATTCGGCCTCAGAAGTTCGGACTGATTGCTAACTCGAATGTTGAGCTGAATGTTGATTGTCTAGCTAGACATTCAATATGGAGCCGAATGTCGAGCTAGACATTGAATGTTGAGCCGAATGTCGATTGTCTAGCTCAACATTCGCCAAGATTCGGCTTCAGAAGTTCGGACTCATTGCTTACTCGAATTTTGAACTGAATGTCGATTGTCGAGCTAGACATTGAATGTTGAGCTGAATGTCTATTGTCTAGCTCAATATTCGCCAAGATTCGGCTTCAGAAGTTCGGACGCATTGCTAACTCGAATGCTGAGCTGAATGTCGATTGTCTAGCTAGACATTCAATGTTGAACCGAATGTCGAGCTAGACATTGAATGTTGAGCCGAATGTCGATTGTCTAGCTCAACATTCGCCAAGATTCGGCTTCAGAAGTTCGGACTCATTGCTATCTCGAATGTTGAGCTGAATGTCGATTGTCTAGCTAGACATTGAATGTTGAGCTGAATGTCGATTGTCTAGCTCAACATTCGCCAAGATTCGGCTTCAGAAGTTCGGACGCATTGCTAACTCGAATGTTGAGCTGAATGTCGATTGTCTAGCTAGACATTCAATGTTGAACCGAATGTCGAGCTAGACATTGAATGTTGAGCCGAATGTCGATTGTCTAGCTTAACATTCGCCAAGATTCGGCTTCAGAAGTTCATACGCATTGCTAACTCGAATGTTGAGCTGAATGTTGATTGTCTAGCTAGACATTCAATGTTGAGCCGAATGTCGATTGTCGAGCTGGACATTGAATGTTGAGCCGAATGTCGAATGTCTAGCTCAACATTCGCCAAGATTCGGCTTCAGAAGTTCGGACACATTGCTAACTCGAATGTTGAGCTGAATGTCGATTGTCTAGCTAGACATTGAATGTTGAGCTGAATGTCGATTGTCTAGCTCAACATTCGCCAAGATTCGGCCTCAGAAGTTCGGACTGATTGCTAACTCGAATGTTGAGCTGAATGTTGATTGTCTAGCTAGACATTCATTATGGAGCCGAATGTTGAGCTAGACATTGAATGTTGAGCTGAATGTCGATTGTCTAGCTCAACATTCGCCAAGATTCGGCTTCAGGAGTTCGGACTCATTGCTAATTCCAATGTTGAGCTGAATGTCGATTGTCGAGCTAGACATTGAATGTTGAGCCTAATGTCGATTGTCTATCTAGACATTTAATGTTGAGCTGAATTTCGATTGTCTAGCTCAACATTCGCCAAGATTCGGCTTCAGAAGTTCGGATGCATTGCCAACTCGAATGTTGAGCTGAATGTCGATTGTCTAGCTCGACATTCAATGTTGAGCCGAATGTCGATTGTCGAGCTAGACATTGAATGTTGAGCCGTATGTCGATTGTCTAGCTCTACATTCGCCAAGATTCGGCTTCAGAAGTTCGGACACATTGCTAACTCGAATGTTGAGCTGAATGTCGATTGTCGAGCTAGACATTGAATGTTGAGCTGAATGTCGATTGTCTAGCTCAACATTCGCCAAGATTCGGCCTCAGAAGTTCGGACTGATTGCTAACTCGAATGTTGAGCTGAATGTTGATTGTCTAGCTAGACATTCAATATGGAGCAGAATGTCGAGCTAGACATTGAATGTTGAGCCGAATGTCGATTGTCTAGCTCAACATTCGCCAAGATTCGGCTTCAGAAGTTCAGACTCATTGCTAACTCGAATGTTGAGCTGAATGTCGATTGTCGAGCTAGACATTGAATGTTGAGCCGAATGTCGATTGTCTAACTAGACATTGAATGTTGAGCTGAATGTCGATTGTCTAGCTCAACATTCGCCAAGATTCGGCTTCAGAAGTTCGGACGCATTGCTAACTCGAATGTTGAGCTGAATGTCGATTGTCTAGCTAGACATTCAATGTTGAACCGAATGTCGAGCTAGACATTGAATGTTGAGCTGAATGTCGAATGTCTAGCTCAACATTCGCCAAGATTCGGCCTCAGAAGTTCGGACTGATTGCTAACTCGAATGTTGAGCTGAATGTTGATTGTCTAGCTAGACATTCATTATTGAGCCGAATATTGAGCTAGACTTGAATGTTGAGCTGAATGTCGATTGTCTAGCTCAACATACGCCAAGATTCGGCTTCAGGAGTTCGGAATCATTGCTAATTCGAATGTTGAGCTGAATGTTGATTGTCGAGCTAGACATTGAATGTTGAGCCGAATGTCGTTTATCTAGCTAGACATTGAATGTTGAGCTGAATGTCGATTGTCTAGCTCAACATTCGCCAACCCATGATTCGGCTGCAGAAGTTCGGACGCATTGCTAACTCGAATGTTGAACTGAATGTCGATTGTCTAGCTAGACATTCAATGATGAACCGAATGTCGAGCTAGACATTGAATGTTGAGCCGAATGTCGATTTTCTAGCTCAACATTCGCCAAGATTCGGCTTCAGAAGTTCGAACGCATTGCTAACTCGAATGTTGAGCTGAATGTCGATTGTCTAGCTAGACATTGAATGTTGAGCCTAATGTCGATTGTCTAGCTAGACATTGAATGTTGAGCTGAATGGCGATTGTCTAGCTCAACATTCGCCAAGATTCGGCTTCAGAAGTTCGGACGCATTGCCAACTCGAAAGTTGAGCTGAATGTTGATTGTCTAGCTAGACATTCAATGTTGAGCCGAATGTCGATTGTCGAGCTAGACATTGAATGTTGAGCCGAATGTCGATTGTCTAGCTCAACATTCGCCAAGATTCGGCTTCAGAAGTTCGGACACATTGCTAACTCGAATGTTGAGCTGAATGTCGACTGTCTAGCTAGACATTGAGTGTTGAGCTGAATGTCGATTGTCTAGCTCAACATTCGCCAAGATTCGGCCTCAGAAGTTCGGACTGATTGCTAACTCGAATGTTGAGCTGAATGTTGATTGGCTAGCTAGACATTCAATATGGAGCCGAATGTCGAGCTAGACATTGAATGTTGAGCCGAATGTCGATTGTCTAGCTCAACATTCGCCAAGATTCGGCTTCAGAAGTTCGGACTCATTGCTTACTCGAATTTTGAACTGAATGTCGATTGTCGAGCTAGACATTGAATGTTGAGCTGAATGTCGATTGTCTAGCTCAATATTCGCCAAGATTCGGCTACAGAAGTTCGGACGCATTGCTAACTCGAATGTTGAGCTGAATGTCGATTGTCTAGCTAGACATTCAATGTTGAACCGAATGTCGAGCTAGACATTGAATGTTGAGCCGAATGTCGATTGTCTAGCTCAACATTCGCCAAGATTCGGCTTCAGAAGTTCGGACTCATTGCTAACTCGAATGTTGAGCTGAATGTCGATTGTCTAGCTAGACATTGAATGTTGAGCTGAATGTCGATTGTCTAGCTCAACATTCGCCAAGATTCGGCTTCAGAAGTTCGGACGCATTGCTAACTCGAATGTTGAGCTGAATGTCGATTGTCTAGCTAGACATTCAATGTTGAACCGAATGTCGAGCTAGACATTGAATGTTGAGCCGAATGTCGATTGTCTAGCTCAACATTTGTCAAGATTTGGCTTCAGAAGTTCATACGCATTGCTAACTCGAATGTTGAGCTGAATGTTGATTGTCTAGCTAGACATTCAATGTTGAGCCGAATGTCGATTGTCGAGCTGGACATTGAATGTTGAGCCGAATGTCGAATGTCTAGCTCAACATTCGCCAAGATTCGGCTTCAGAAGTTCGGACACATTGCTAACTCGAATGTTGAGCTGAATGTCGATTGTCTAGCTAGACATTGAATATTGAGCTGAATGTCGATTGTCTAGCTCAACATTCGCCAAGATTCGGCCTCAGAAGTTCGGACTGATTGCTAACTCGAATGTTGAGCTGAATGTTGATTGTCTAGCTAGACATTCATTATGGAGCCGAATGTTGAGCTAGACATTGAATGTTGAGCTGAATGTCGATTGTCTAGCTCAACATTCGCCAAGATTCGGCTTCAGGAGTTCGGACTCATTGCTAACTCGAATGTTGAGCTGAATGTCGATTGTCGAGCTAGACATTGAATGTTGAGCCTAATGTCGTTTGTCTATCTAGACATTTAATGTTGAGCTGAATGTCGATTGTCTAGCTCAACATTCGCCAAGATTCGGCTTCAGAAGTTCGGACGCATTGCCAACTCGAATGTTGAGCTGAATGTCGATTGTCTAGCTCGACATTCAATGTTGAGCCGAATGTCGATTGTCAAGCTAGACATTGAATGTTGAGCCGTATGTCGATTGTCTAGCTCTACATTCGCCAAGATTCGGCTTCAGAAGTTCGGACACATTGCTAACTCGAATGTTGAGCTGAATGTCGATTGTCTAGCTAGACATTGAATGTTGAGCTGAATGTCGATTGTCTAGCTCAACATTCGCCAAGATTCGGCCTCAGAAGTTCGGACTGATTGCTAACTCGAATGTTGAGCTGAATGTTGATTGTCTAGCTAGACATTCAATATGGAGCCGAATGTCGAGCTAGACATTGAATGTTGAGCCGAATGTCGATTGTCTAGCTCAACATTCGCCAAGATTCGGCTTCAGAAGTTCAGACTCATTGCTAACTCGAATGTTGAGCTGAATGTCGATTGTCGAGCTAGACATTGAATGTTGAGCCGAATGTCGATTGTCTAACTAGACATTGAATGTTGAGCTGAATGTCGATTGTCTAGCTCAACATTCGCCAAGATTCGGCTTCAGAAGTTCGGACGCATTGCTAACTCGAATGTTGAGCTGAATGTCGATTGTCTAGCTAGACATTCAATGTTGAACCGAATGTCGAGCTAGACATTGAATGTTGAGCTGAATGTCGATTGTCTAGCTCAACATTCGCCAAGATTCGGCCTCAGAAGTTCGGACTGATTGCTAACTCGAATGTTGAGCTGAATGTTGATTGTCTAGCTAGACATTCATTATGGAGCCGAATGTTGAGCTAGACATTGAATGTTGAGCTGAATGTCGATTGTCTAGCTCAACATACGCCAAGATTCGGCTTCAGGAGTTCGGAATCATTGCTAATTCGAATGTTGAGCTGAATGTTGATTGTCGAGCTAGACATTGAATGTTGAGCCGAATGTCGATTGTCTAGCTAGACATTGAATGTTGAGCTGAATGTCGATTGTCTAGCTCAACATTCGCCAACCCATGATTCGGCTGCAGAAGTTGGGACTTATTGCTAACTCGAATGTTGAACTGAATGTCGATTGTCTAGCTAGACATTCAATGATGAACCGAATGTCGAGCTAGACATTGAATGTTGAGCCGAATGTCGATTTTCTAGCTCAACATTCGCCAAGATTCGGCTTCAGAAGTTCGAACCCATTGCTAACTCGAATGTTGAGCTGAATGTCGATTGTCTAGCTAGACATTGAATGTTGAGCCTAATGTCGATTGTCTAGCTAGACATTGAATGTTGAGCTGAATGGCGATTGTCTAGCTCAACATTCGCCAAGATTCGGCTTCAGAAGTTCGGACGCATTGCCAACTCGAAAGTTGAGCTGAATGTTGTTTGTCTAGCTAGACATTCAATGTTGAGCCGAATGTCGATTGTCAAGCTAGACATTGAATGTTGAGCCGAATGTCGATTGTCTAGCTCAACATTCGCCAAGATTCGGCTTCAGAAGTTCGGACACATTGCTAACTCGAATGTTGAGCTGAATGTCGACTGTCTAGCTAGACATTGAGTGTTGAGCTGAATGTCGATTGTCTAGCTCAACATTCGCCAAGATTCGGCCTCAGAAGTTCGGACTGATTGCTAACTCGAATGTTGAGCTGAATGTTGATTGTCTAGCTAGACATTCAATATGGAGCCGAATGTCGAGCTAGACATTGAATGTTGAGCCGAATGTCGATTGTCTAGCTCAACATTCGCCAAGATTCGGCTTCAGAAGTTCGGACTCATTGCTTACTCGAATTTTGAACTGAATGTCGATTGTCGAGCTAGACATTGAATGTTGAGCTGAATGTCGATTGTCTAGCTCAATATTCGCCAAGATTCGGCTTAAGAAGTTCGGACGCATTGCTAACTCGAATGTTGAGCTGAATGTTGATTGTCTAGCTAGACATTCAATGTTGAACCGAATGTCGAGCTAGACATTGAATGTTGAGCCGAATGTCGATTGTCTAGCTCAACATTCGCCAAGATTCGGCTTCAGAAGTTCGGACTCATTGCTAACTCGAATGTTGAGCTGAATGTCGATTGTCTAGCTAGACATTGAATGTTGAGCTGAATGTCGATTGTCTAGCTCAACATTCGCCAAGATTCGGCTTCAGAAGTTCGGACGCATTGCTAACTCGAATGTTGAGCTGAATGTCGATTGTCTAGCTAGACATTCAATGTTGAACCGAATGTCGAGCTAGACATTGAATGTTGAGCCGAATGTCGATTGTCTAGCTCAACATTCGCCAAGATTCGGCTTCAGAAGTTCATACGCATTGCTAACTCGAATGTTGAGCTGAATGTTGATTGTCTAGCTAGACATTGAATGTTGAGCTGAATGTCGATTGTCTAGCTAGACATTGAATGTTGAGCTGAATGTCGATTGTCTAGCTCAACATTCGCCAAGATTCGGCTTCAGAAGTTCGGACGCATTGCTAACTCGAATGTTGAGCTGAATGTCGATTGTCTAGCTAGACATTCAATGTTGAACCGAATGTCGAGCTAGACATTGAATGTTGAGCCGAATGTCGAATGTCTAGCTCAACATTCGCCAAGATTCGGCTTCAGAAGTTCGGACACATTGCTAACTCGAATGTTGAGCTGAATGTCCATTGTCTAGCTAGACATTGAATGTTGAGCTGAATGTCGATTGTCTAGCTCAACATTCGCCAAGATTCGGCCTCAGAAGTTCGGACTGATTGCTAACTCGAATGTTGAGCTGAATGTTGATTGTCTAGCTAGACATTCATTATGGAGCCGAATGTTGAGCTAGACATTGAATGTTGAGCTGAATGTCGATTGTCTAGCTCAACATTCGCCAAGATTCGGCTTCAGGAGTTCGGACTCATTGCTAACGCGAATGTTGAGCTGAATGTCGATTGTCGAGCTAGACATTGAATGTTGAGCCTAATGTCGATTGTCTATCTAGACATTTAATGTTGAGCTGAATGTCGATTGTCTAGCTCAACATTCGCCAAGATTCGGCTTCAGAAGTTCGGACGCATTGCCAAGTCGAATGTTGAGCTGAATGTCGATTGTCTAGCTAGACATTCAATGTTGAGCCGAATGTCGATTGTCGAGCTAGACATTGAATGTTGAGCCGAATGTCGATTGTCTAGCTCTACATTCGCCAAGATTCGGCTTCAGAAGTTCGGACACATTGCTAACTCGAATGTTGAGCTGAATGTCGATTGTCTAGCTAGACATTGAATGTTGAGCTGAATGTCGATTGTCTAGCTCAACATTCGCCAAGATTCGGCCTCAGAAATTCGGACTGATTGCTAACTCGAATGTTGAGCTGAATGTTGATTGTCTAGCTAGACATTCAATATGGAGCCGAATGTCGAGCTAGACATTGAATGTTGAGCCGAATGTCGATTGTCTAGCTCAACATTCGCCAAGATTCGGCTTCAGAAGTTCAGACTCATTGCTAACTCGAATGTTGAGCTGAATGTCGATTGTCGAGCTAGACATTGAATGTTGAGCCGAATGTCGATTGTCTAACTAGACATTGAATGTTGAGCTGAATGTCGATTGTCTAGCTCAACATTCGCCAAGATTCGGCTTCAGAAGTTCGGACGCATTGCTAACTCGAATGTTGAGCTGAATGTCGATTGTCTAGCTAGACATTCAATGTTGAACCGAATGTCGAGCTAGACATTGAATGTTGAGCCGAATGTCGATTGTCTAGCTCAACATTCGCCAAGATTCGGCTTCAGAAGTTCGGACGCATTGCTAACTCGAATGTTGAGCTGAATGTTGATTGTCTAGCTAGACATTCAATGTTGAGCCGAATGTCGATTGTCGAGCTAGACATTGAATGTTGAGCTGAATGTCGATTGTCTAGCTCAACATTCGCCAAGATTCGGCTTCAGAAGTTCGGACACATTGCTAACTCGAATGTTGAGCTGAATGTCGATTGTCTAGCTAGACATTGAATGTTGAGCTGAATGTCGATTGTCTAGCTCAACATTAGCCAAGATTCGGCCTCAGAAGTTCGGACTGATTGCTAACTCGAATGTTGAGCTGAATGTTGATTGTCTAGCTAGACATTCATTATGGAGCCGAATGTTGAGCTAATCTTGAATGTTGAGCTGAATGTCGATTGTCTAGCTCAACATACGCCAAGATTCGGCTTCAGGAGTTCGGAATCATTGCTAACTCGAATGTTGAGCTGAATGTTGATTGTCGAGCTAGACATCGTATGTTGTGCCGAATGTTGATTGTCGAGTTAGACATTGAATGTTGAGCCGAATGTCGATTGTCTAGCTAGACATTGAATGTTGAGCTGAATGTTGATTGTCTAGCTAGACATTGAATGTTGAGCCGAATGTCGATTGTCTAGCTAGACATTGAATGTTGAGCCGAATGTCGATTGTCTAGCTAGACATTGAATGTTGAGTTGAATGTCGATTGTCTAGCTAGACATTGAATGTCGATTGTTGATTGTTGATTGACTAGCCAACTTCACGCATATTTTAATATAGCCTGTTGAAATATCAATACTTAACTTAAGTCTGGAGATTACAATGATATCTTTGACCACAAATACCTCATCGACCCAGGCAATTTATTTAGCATTTAATATAGCCTGTTGAAATATCAATACTTAACTTAAGTCTTGCTTAACTTTAAGAAGCCATTCTAATTCCGGGCCCAGGTAGTTCGATTTACTAGAGGCTTAACTCTGGTAAATCAAACCACCTGTTCAATCGTGTTGCTATGATTGTGTTGACATATATTGGGTCAACTGTAAAACTTACCAACAAGCTTGCATGTAGGTTTAATGCCACTCCAATGGCATGTGCTTAGACAAGTTCTGGTGGATTGTCCGTCCAGCTCGTACCCGTCATTACATCTGTATGTTGCTGTACTTTCAAACGTGTGACCAGGGTGAGTGGTCACATGACCATTGGCAGGATCAGATAAGGCACCACAGTCAACTATAAATATATAAAAAATAACTGATAAATTCCATAATTTTTGATAAACAAAATATTTGATCTTAAAATTGTAAATATTTTCTGACACATCAGTTTTAACATATGTTTTGGGTGCTCAAAAGAACCGTCTCGTTAAGACGGTTCTTTTGAGTAACCACAACATATGTTTCGGTTGAGAAATAAGAAAAAACTTGTTACGCACTATTAACTAAAGGCACGAAAAATAAAACTAATTTTGAAGATATTAGAACTACATTAAAACAATAAAATATAATGGCAACTTTGTTTAAGACAACAGTTCTTTAATTAAAACTGCTTTGAGAAAGAAACTTGACCTGACCCCTTCCTCTGTCGTATTTTTTTATTGCAGACACAGGAGTTTGCGCAATGATTGGCCACAAATATATTTAAAGAGGTCCAAGTTTCCAGAACATTTTTGTTAAAGAAATATGCACTACGTATTTTGCAGTTCTATATGAATTTTGGAATCCTTAGTTTTGACAGGTGGAATGGAATGTTCCCAAACCGACCAGTGCACATTCATATCTTTTCAACATAAAAATGTAAAGGAAAGGGGGAAAATTCGAGAAAGAATCTGGAAAATAATTTTTAAAGAAATATTGCCTGTATCATTCATAAAAAAAGTATGCTAAACAAAACTTAAATATCGAAAGTATATCTTATAAAAGAGTAGTACAAGAAGGTTTGTATGAAAGATTTCTTTAAGTTTTCTGCACTTTTTTAAAATATTTTACCTGTTTTTAAAACGTTTGCTCAGTGAGAGATCGGGATTCACGTACGTTGGTTTCGGCTCTCATAATAAATGGACTTGTTCTATTTTTAGTATCATTAATATAAGATTATACGATCCCGCACACGTGATATTGTCACTTATTCTCAAAAGTTATGGATGTAGAGGAAGGCTTAGTCCAAAAAATAGATCTCTACTTGTCCAATAAGTAATTCAAAGGTGGTAAAAATAAGGAAATTGAATTAAGTTTATTAATGATTTAACTGTTTTAAGGGTCATAAACGGAATACGCCTCGAGAAAATTTGCTTTTTGGACGAGAACAGAAAATGTTCAAAGTTTTATGCGTAGTAGGGTAAAGTCGGGTATAATTCGGACAGACAGCTAAATTCGGACAGCCACCTTGTTTGTTTCATAGTTCAATTAATGGAATAAAAAATAAATTAAACTAAGCAAACAGTGAAAATCCTGATGAGACTTCTCACAAAGAGCCGTCTCATCTGGATTTCCACTGTTTGCAAACGTGCGTCCGGAATGACCTGATGTCCGAATTTACCCGACTTTACCCTAGCTTTGGTGTTGGCATGATACAGCTATCATGCCAACACCAAAGCTAGGGTAAAGCATGCAGCATGTTTTTTTAACTTTATTTGCGTTACGTCTTGAAAACGTCTATCTTCAAAGTTTGCTTTCTCGAACCACATTGCCAAGCTACAGAGACTAGCAAGAACCTTTTGGGAGCATTTTGGGAGTATTTTGGGAGAATTTGAATGTACATCATTTTGAGGTTACTGACCGATCTTGAACCCATCGCGCTAGATCTTGAACCCATCGTGCTAGATAGGTCTAGAGTAGGGAACCAGCCTATCTACTAGAGTACCGGTGCTCCGACCCGCCGTTGATGTCCAGTAGGTTCGTGACATCACCCTAGTAGCGACTATAGGTGTTCGAATCAAGCTTTAGTTACGATAGTACCTGTAGGGACTACTCGATAGTTCGATTCGAAGTGCGCCTATGTCGTATCATACATGTATACTTAATCCTTAAAACGTCGATTTAAAAAAAGGGAAATCTGAAAGTCTCTGCTTGTAATAGAATAAATTCACACCCGGGCCCTTTCGATATTTGGTCTATGGCGTCAACCTCTGCCTCATGATACATCTTGTCGTTGTTAAGTCTCAGATTAATAGATTATTCCTATAGACGTTTAAGGTCTAGATATAATCAATGATCATATGCAGAAAATGAGTAGTTTATAAGTTTTGTTTGTTTGTTTGATTTGATTCTTTACATCCCATCAATAATCTTTCAGTTATATAGGGACGGGTCTTCCTGGGTTGAACCAGTATTAAGCTAGGATAAATGTGTCTTGCTCAAGGACCACAACGCAGTGACGCCGGTGAGGCTCGAACCCGCGGCCCTTCGGTCTCGAGTCAAGCACTCTACCACTGAGCCACTGCGCTCCCTATAGTTTATAAGTCACAAGTTTATAGAGTGTTTCACAAATAGACGGACATACTGAATATAATATAATATGAGCCAGTGCATGAGATTTCCAACAATGTGGCATTTTGACAAGTGTAGACACACACGAGCCTGTGCAGCCGCTTGTTAAGCTTAGAAACTCTAAATGATGTTCAGTCAGTAGCTTAACAATCATAGAATACTCAAGCGACTAGCTAAGGCTCTGATCAGACTGCGCGTATGCGCAGGCTGATCTGAGGCTTTGCTGGTTGCACATACCACATTGTGGAAATCTCATGCACTGGCTCAATTATAATATTTTGGGCCATGCGAGTATAGTGTGCATCCGAAATTATTTTGGTTCGTGCTTTTTCATAACACAGTTAGACTTCCGAGCTAAGGCGGAGTGGTAGGGAGGGGATATGGGACTGAATGTTATCGCTAATAGATGGGGTACATGTTTTCATACTTTGCCTTGACTTGGTCCCATTGCAATCTAGTTGACTATGTCTTATTAGCGATTATCTGTTTGGAAAAATTATCAAAAAATTCAAGTAGATTTTATTTTACAGCCTGACAACAGCAGGACATATGGACAACCATTTTCTGAGGCCATTCCTCATTCAAAATACGAGCTGGAACAGAACAAATGCGCTTTAAAGATTATATGAGGCTCAATAATCCAGTGACCTATTTCCGCAGCCTTTAGCTATGTCTTATTTCCTTATACATATAGACATACATTTAGATATATATTTAGATACAGTAACAACCAAACCCTTTACCTCATATGGATGTATTTTAACCCTTTTGCAAACAGAGCATAACCAGATCAGGCAGTTCTTGTGTAAGAGTGGTACCACACATTATTACTCTCTCCAGGGGTATACTGGGTGGATCAAAGGACAGTCATAATGAGGTGATTATGACTTCCTTACAGGGACATTAAAGTGGTCCCATGAAGGGATTAGGTATTTTCTGATAAAATATTGATCTTTATCTTTGTTGCAGAAATTTTGTTGTATACAGGTAAGTCCCCAATTGAGCCCCTTTTAATTTTGTAAGATACTGAAACTGTCCATTATCAGTTTCAATGATCTCTATTGAACAGGTATATATGAGCCATAACATATTTCCAACAATGTGGCACTTTGACATGGATAGACTAAGAAGACACTGTACAGCCTCCTGATAAGCTTAGAAACTCCAAATGATGTTCGGTCTGTAGCGTAACACTCAAAGAATATTCAAGCGACTAGCAAAGGTTCTGATCAGACTGCACGTATGCGCAGGCTGGTCTGAGCCTTTGCTGGTCGCACATGCCACATTGTTGGAAATCCCATGTCGCGGCTCATATGTCTTTAAGGCTTCTGGTCCTAATGATGAATACGTGTTTTATAGCATGCCTCTAAACGGAAGCCGCAAGATTTGTCTTGGTAACTGACTAGGCGCCTTTAGCGACCATTAACTATGAAATAATTGAGGAGCAAGCTTGTCAATACATTAACCTAAGATGTTCATTAAAGTAATTTCCCATCATAAAAAGTTGGCTATAACATTAATGTATTGCAACAGACTGCATGCTTGGTGGTCAACCCAATCACGGTTGGCAACTTTGCTTTCCTCTTAAATTGCACGCCAGTCGGCAGGACTTCAGACTCTATGACGGTTCCGACTTAAAACTTATCTATTGATGAGATGGTAGGGGCCTGATGCTTTGGCTGTTGCCAGGCCCACCGAGGTTTACCTGTTGGATTTCTTTTTCTCCGGTATCCAGTTATATTTACTGTTGAGTCCTTATCTTTGCTTTATCTCCTTTTTATATCTTGATTTATATGTTCTAGGAGATGATACATTGATAAGTTAGGGGTCTTTCATGCAAACCAAACATCTACGTGTCCTGATCCACATCTGAATTAAGGGTGAGTATGGCGCAGTGAAACTGGTTTAAGCCCTCAAGTAAAATAGTTTTACTGACCGTTCCAAGGTGGTATATGTACTTCTTTTGTGGATCATTTATGTTTTCTGTCTTGTGTTTGTTATGCCTTTGTGTGCGTCTGTTTATTTGTGCCTTGTGGTCATCTGCTGGGAAAGGGCTGACCTCTTGGCTCTCGTTTGTGGTGTCTACCTGTGATTTTGTTACTTTCCCATTGGTATCCTGGGTCAGGTGTTGTACTTGATTGTATCGATTCCTGATCTTTGCACCCTTACTTCCTTTGGCTAAGATAAGAAAACGGTTCTTACGCGAAATTGAAATATTTTCTTTTCTATTAATATCAGCATCTGTTTTGTGTGCTCAAAAGAACCGTCTCATTGGGACGGTTCCTTTGAGTGCACACTACATATGTTTTGGTTTAGAAATAAAATAAAACAATTTTAGGGGTACGCTGTCTTATCAGGAGGCATGTTCATACCATTTTGTTGCAAATTGTGGATCAATCCTTTACAGTTAAGCTGTGTAAAACGGCCACTTAAAAATAGACAAATCAAAGATCTTAAAGACAAATAGTAGCTTAATGAAGGTCGAAAGTACTGCAGAATGCCCCCTTGGAGCATTCTGCAACAATTATGACCTGCGTTAAGTGATAATTGGTCTTGAAACCCATTTTGTGGTCTTTTTGAAAGTCGCCGTTTTAAACAGATTTTACTGTACAGTAATGTTTTAGATAGATATATGGTTTATTTGAAATTTCCAATAGGCCATGAAGCCCATGAGGATACAACATTTATACATGATATGAATATTTCATTACCCGCCAGTCTAAACGGACTCTACTATGGAGTCAGATCTAATGTTAGCACCCTCTGTGTACATGATGTACACCTCAGATCTCACCGGGTAGGCGGCAATCAAAAACGCTCTTAACAATCGATGAACGTAGATAAAAAATCGATGGAAACAGTGTTTTCGATTGTCATTTGTTGCCGACTGTATGCAGGGATCGTAAAAGCTCTTATCAATCGACGAACACGGACCGAAAAGCGCTATAAACAGTGTTTTAAACTGCCATTTGTCGCCAGTCGGGCAACAAATGGCAATCGAAAACTCTGTCTCGAACGATTTTTATCTACGTTCTTCGATAATATTAACGTTTTCGATTGCCGCCAATCCGATGCACAATCGATCATTATTGTTTAGAATTAGTGTGCACAAAATGACTAAACGTGATATATTTAGTTAAAGCCTGTCTGACACAGAACACACGGCTTATACGGCTGGCCATTCGTGTAAACCGTACATACTACCGAACCAACCGTGGCCTTATCCGAGTTAACTCGAGCCATTCGAGTGTATCCGTGAAAGCCGTGTATGATTTTTAAAATATTTAAAAAAAACTGACACGGGCGCCATGTCCGTGTATAATCGTATTAGCGATCGTACAAAACCGTGAGCGACCGTGTGAGATCGTACGAGACCGTATATACAACCGCAAATGAAGTCCGCTCCACGAGTGAGCTCAACCGTGTCAATATCGTATATAAATCGTATGGAATCGAACTCGAACAAAAGTCTTTGGGACCGTATGTAAACCCTGTAAATGTCCAGTTAATCGAGTAAAGGTCGTGTTTAATCGTACTAGGCCGTAACAGACCGTACTAGACCGTACTTGGAATTGTACAACAATCGTATGGAAATCGTTTGCAAGTCGTGTTTAAGCCGTGACAAACCTTGCTTGATCTAGTATATCCGTGCTTTGATCGTTCATACCATGTCGAACTTTGGAGGACATCGAGCGTTCGTATCTCATTCTGCCAGGACACTACCTGTATTTTAATCCCTTAGCAGGTGGCAGAGTCACCATAGTAACCATGCATAGCTAGAGGCGTTTGATCCACTGGACTGTTAGAATGTTTTTATAGTGAAACAGATTATCGAAAATTTGTAGCATTACTATTAGAATAGTATGCCAAAATTTTCTGCGCGTGTGCATCGCACATTGATCAGAGTGTACATCAGACATGCATCAAATGAAACAAGCATAAATTAAGTATAGCTTTAATACATTTCATAACAAATTGGATCAAGATGAAAGAAAAACAATTTTTTCTTGTACGCGTTGCTTAGTCTACACAACACGTACACAGACACAGTCTGATCATTGCTTGACCAATGTTAATGTAGATAGATCTGCTGTATTTTCGCCAGATTTAAGCCGAACGTTTCCATTTATCAATCGGAAGGGTTCATTTCAAATTTTACAGCTGTTGGTGTCGGTTTTTAAATTTAAGGGGAACCATCTGAAAGCGAACAGTGAAGACCCTGATTAAACGGTGCTTTCTAGATAAAATAAAATAATAAACAATCTACGATAGCCAATTCGATCCAAACCATGATGCGTCTCTCGGTGAAGGGCGGAGTTACTGCTTGTATTGCAAACAGCGTTGACCTAGATCAGGCCCGACAAAATCTAGATCCTGATCTGCACATGCGTAAATGCCCCTGATAAACGCCCATGTTGGAACTTATCGCACATGCACAACTGCCCCTGATAAATGCCCATGCTAGCGTAGCCAAAGCCAGAATATCAATTTTCCCCAAACAAAATGGACACAGATCAGACACGGCAAAATACGCGATTTTAGTAGATTTCAACAGATCGTATATCTAAAAACATTTTTTAAAAAGTAAAATTTAAAAGAAAGAAAGAAAAAAAGATGAGAAAACACACGCATGCAATAAATAATCAACTGTATGGGGTCCATACGGCGTGTTGATCTGTTAATCTTTGTTTATCGGCTTATCCACTATAAACAAATGGATTTATATGCGATCAGTAAAGACCCGAATTAGGTGCCTGCGTTCTGTGGCATTTCATTTAGGTCTGCAATGTTTGCATTCTTAAAAGTCAAAATTATTTCAAGATTCTGATATAACATACTTGTAAATAATGGTGCCAGCTGAATTATTATTATTTGAGCCGCGGCAGGTGATTTCAAACAATAATGTATGTGCGACCAGAGAGGCCTCAGATCAGCCTGCGCACACGCTCAGTCTGATCAGAGCCTTTGCTAGTCGCGTGAACATTCTATGAGTGTTAAGCTTCTGACTGAACATCATTTAGAGTTTCTAAGCTTAAAGGGATGCTACACAGGCTTGTCTGAGTCTACACTTGTCAAAATGCCACATTGTTGGAAATCACATGTCATGGCTCATTTATAATATACAATTAACGCTGTACTTTCATAATTTATAATATAAGAAATAGAAATTTTACCCATTTAAGCAATATGGAATTTCCCACTCTTATTAGTTGGTGCAGTCCATTTCTGAACCAAGGGTTGTATGATGGTATTTATAATTTTATTCAGATTTTAATAGAACATTTTATAAGAAACCGTGTAGACCCTGATCAGACGCCGAAGAACAAAGTTTAACTGAGCTAATGTTTGAGCATTAATTATATTCTAGTAGTAATTGACATGTTCGCAGCTTTTACACCAATAATAGACCCCGCCAAGCGTAGCATTCAATAATTGGTAGTAAATTAACTCTTTGCATGCTGGGTAATTATGCCGGCTATCTTGTTATCTGCTGTTCCTTTTTAAATGGGCATTTGAAACAATATTTCAAAATCTTTTTTGCCTTTTATTTCATTAATACCAATACAGTGTCAAAATTTCTCTACTCAAACAGTATGTATTCAGATTAGTTCGACGCTTTTTGGGCCTGATCTAGATCGACACTATATGTACCAAAATTATCGCTACTAGCTCGGGTCCGAGCCATTAGCAAGTGAAGAATTTTAACCAATTTAGGTTAATAGAATTTCCCGCTCTTGTCATTTGGGCCAGTCCATTCTGTATTAAGTTGGGTGGTATTTTTCTTAATTTAATTTTTAATGGAATATTCTTAATGCAAACAGTGCGTACCCTGATCAGACGCAACTTTATAGAATAAATAAATAAATAAATAAATAAATAAATAAATAAATAAATAAATAAATAAATAAATAAATAAATAAATAAATAAATAAATAAATAAATAAATACTTTCAAAAAGCTAAGATATAGACGCGCGATAACTAAAATGTATGTGTGATCAATACCTGTTGTTACCTTGGATACTGTTTCTAAAAATAGATTATACCTCCGTAATGCCTGGATAGCTTGTGGAAAAGTCAAAGGGGTTGTACCAGGAAAATTTCAAAAGGCTACATCAAATTTTATTTTAATTGTATGAAAGTTATACCAATTTGTTCGCAATTGAACTGAGCAGAGTGCACCGCTTGCACAGAGAAAATATATTGAATACTTTAAAAACTATGACCGAATATCTACCAATGAGCAGATCTTAAAAAGCCTGTTTTACTATATAATTTAATCATTCTTAGGGTTCTATCAAAAACCATCAAAAAGGACGAAGAGTTTGCAGAGGGAAATTCATAAAAAATATACCAGAATAATCGTGAGATATTTAGGTAAAACATTTGTTTGCACAGGAATTCTGCTTTTATAATTTTAAAAGATATAGTATAAAAACTAACACCTTCCATTGTAATTCCCTATTACCGCTTCAGCGCATCGCAGCTACCTGGATGTCCGTTAAAGTCCCGTATGTCTGGCTACATTCGAGTCTAAATCGTACCAACTTATCCCCAGGCACATGTACTGCCAGGGGGTGTACTCCGATATTTTTGCATATATGTAGGTTTGGCCTAATGGTTTGGGCTCAACATTTTTTAGTTCCGTTATTATTTTTTAGGGGGTGGGGGTCAGAAAACTGAAAAAAAATGGAGTAAAAAGGTTTTTGTTAGGCTTTCAAAACTGATCTGGAGTATTTTTGGGCCATTTCTTGTTTTTTAGGTTCTTCTTTTAAGGTCAAAGTACAGAAAATAACATTATGGGAGTATGATAAAATTTCAAAACTTTTTGGTGTATGCTTGACATGCCTGCTTTTTGGGGGAGGTAAACAGTATATGCTGGGGCTGGGCCTAAGAATCAAGGACATTCATAGTGAGAGTACCCCGCCCCCTGGGCTTGTACTTACCCAAACTACACTTGTACCAGGTACAACCTCTGGAGAAGATGGTTTCGCACGTCTTCCCGTTTCCGCAACACTGTAAAATAGAGAATACTACTGTCGTGCCAGCCAAGAGTGACAGTGACGTCATGTTTTGTTTACAAAGTTATCAGGGACTTAGAATCGATAGATCACGTGTATATTAATCCTATCCGCAGGATAGGATTAATACACACGTGATCTGTCGATTCGCGTTATCTCAAGTTAATTGTAAAAGTTAATGTTTTACTTAACAACTGTAAACAAAACACGACGTCACTGTCACTCTTGGCTGGCTGAATAGTAGGTGAGTGTCTTTTGATATCAAGTTTACCAGGCAAGGCTTTGATAACGGTTGTTGACATCGCGAGGCTTGCCGAGCGATTCAACAAGAGTTCTCAAAGCCGAGTCTGGGCAAGGTTTTGATAACGGTTGTTGACATCGCGAGGCTTGTTGAGCGTATCAGCAAGCGTTCTCAAAGCCGAGCCTGGTAAACTTGATATCAAAAGACGCGAACCTGGTATTCTATTTATCTGTTTACCCATTGTTTCACTCTTCAAACTAGAGATTATGGCGATTTTGTTTTTATTTTTGTGTCGATTCAGTGTCATTGGTGCCTTCATTCAAAAAGTGCAATTCATCATAACCTGATAAAGGCACTTGCCGTGAGATAGGCAACGTTTATCTGGCAACGTGCAACAATGCTGTTAATATGAGAGGTATCTTATAAATATAAATAGAGGTTCTAACGTGAAAGCTCCTCTTGTTGCAGATATAGAAGAGCTTAAATGAGTGCTCATGATCATGTTTTATTGAATCTATTAAATGAGTTGGAAAAAATGATAAAATGCGAGGCTTGCCGAGCATTTTATCACTTTTTCGTCACGAGTTTAATAAATTTGATAATACAGAAGCACAAATAACAGATCTTTTTTTATCATATATAACTTAGAAATATATTTTAAATCACTCTTTTGGTTTGAAAACGGTAAGATCTTGTCAGTATGTACGCAATGTTGTTTTGGATGTAATTACATAACGTTATAAAATAACGTAAAACTGGGGACTTTGATTCATTAAACTGGCCAACTCTTCGCCCTAAATTCTGCAAGAGTCAAAACACAAAAAAAATGTTAAACCACCGGGCCGCGTAGCGCAGTCGGTAACGTGTCTGGCTACAGATGCGTGTCTGACTGCAGATCCAGGGGTCGCGAGTTCGATCCCGGCCCGGTACCATACTTTCGTGGAGATTGATCATGAAATAATTTCTACGGTCATTCTCCTCCTTCCGCTGATTTATTCAAGAAGGGTTGTTGTCAGTTACAAGCGAAAGTATGTGCACAAATTACTGGTTAACCGCTTGCTCAAGCCTGCCCAGGAAAAAGTGTGGTTAAGTGAACTGACCGTCCCGCAATGACCATAGCTGTTGACATGGGACGTAAAGCAACAAAAACAAACAAACTCACGTGGAGAATTTATAACTAACATGTATGTATCATCACATGGAACAACACATCAAATTAACATACTGTGATGAAACAGAGAAAATGGAGGCTAACTCACAGAGAGGAAGAATTAAAGAAAATCCCTAGTTAAACCTAGATGGGCCCAGACAATTACAAAAATCAGACCCTGGCGCATCAATAGTTTTAGATGTCTATCATTTGTCGTCAAGGGGCCTGATGCTTTGGCTGTTTGTCGGGCCCACCGTTTACCTGTTGGATTTCTTTTGCTCCGGTATTCAGTTTTATTTACTGTTGAGTCCTTATCTTTGCTTTATCTCCTTGTTATATCTTGATTTATATGTTCTAGGAGATGATGCGTTGATAAGTTAGGGGTCTTTCATGCAAACCAAATATCTATGTGTCTTGATACACATCTGAATTAAGGATGAGGCTGGCTCGCCGTGAAACCCGTTTAAGCCCTCCAGTAAAATATTTTATTGACCGTTCCAAGGCGGTACTTCTTTTGTGGATCTTTTATGGGTTTTTCTGTCTTGTGGTTGCTATGCCTTTGTGTGCGTCTGTTTATATGTGCCTTGTGGTCACCTGCTGGGAAAGGGCTGACCTCTTGGCTCTCGTGTGTGGTGTCCAACTGTGAGTTGTCACTTTCCCATTGGTATCCTGGGTCAGGTATGGTATTTGATTGTGTCGATTCCTGATCTTTGTACCCTTACTTACTTAGCTAACAGATAATATCTGGGTTTTTTTTTTTGGGGGGGTGTATTTTTCTAGAATTAGGATCTTATTTCACAAGTTTTACGGACCATTTCTTGCGATATTGGCACGTTTCGTGTTAGACTGGGTCCCAGACGTATGTTCATAATTTATTTTCTATGATGTAAAAGAAAATGAGAAACCAAACATTTTTTTCATTTCAGAGGTGTTTTTCTATCTGCACTTAGATCATACTCAAAGTAGGCAAGTGGCGAAGATCTGAATTTGGCCCAGGGGGACTGAATGTGAATGAAATACTCTACTGCTGTAGGCCATCAGTGGTGCAGGCGATTATGACAAGGAAAAGTGATGAAAATCAGCTTGAAGTTGGTAAAGGGGTTAGTTTAAGGCCCAGCATATATAATTATTTTATCTAATGGCCCTATATAAAAATTATCTCATTTGCATATTCATGAATATTAATGAAAACTTAAAAATGAGGACAAAACCGTTGGAAAAACTAGTATCAGACCTACATTGAATTCCTAGCATTTCTAATTGATATCAAAAATTTAAAAAAGGCTACCTTAAGGCAAAAGATTATGTTCCCCCAATGATAAATCCATTTGGTTATGTTACATTGCATGGTTTCCATGGCAACTGTAACATGTATGTTGTTTATCTATTTCATATTTTGTTTACTTAGTTTCTGCTGACCCAGATATTGGAGACATTGATGGTAAATAAGTTGTTGTAAACAAAGTATTTATTAGGTTATAAGATTTTTCTAGAATGATGACTAATCATCTAGAACTTTCCAGAAAAGTCGGGAATTTTCTAGAATTTTCTTTTCCATGCCAATAGAAGCTTTGAATAGGTTCTGGAAATCAGTGGAATCATCCAGCAGAATGGAGAACTTTCCAGAACCTATGTATTTATTTATATTTAGCATATGATATCATAGTTGTTTCCTGAGTGTTCTAGAAATTTCTTAAACAGTATATATAGAGTAAATTTTTCATAAAGGCATCTTTGAAATAATTTCACCTTTTAAAAGTCTAAACCTTTTGTGCTGGAATTCTATATTGGAATACTTATTGTTTAACTTATTCATTCTGGATTACTTTGGATTATTCAGTTTTGGATTCAGACTTCGTGTTCATTTGGATTTATCTTCAAAATCTGGGATCAGAAACTGCTGAAAGACTTGTATTGATAAATATTCTGAGGGACAGTTAGGACATACAAGGTATTGTAAATTAGACTTTCTTTGATTGTATAACTATTTTCCATTGCTTATTGTAAATGATAATTTTGTTTTTAATAAATTTTGTTAAAGGGGCTCTTTCATGGTATGGGAAATTAACATGGGAGTCTGCCCACGCTTGGAATTTGATGATATTATGTTTATTAATTGTCTGGGGTATGACTTTTATATTTATGGTGCATTTGAGTTTTTATGCAATTCCATTGCTAATTTATGACGTAATGTATGATATCACTACAATACCTTAGGGTATCCAGTTATAATCATTTCTAAAGTAATTGACATATCATGTAACGGGCGCAGAAATGCTTTATTAAATAACTATATCATTGATAAGTTGGTTGACACTATAAATGGCTTTGTATGTATTAGGATAGCGGGTGGGCAATCATTTTTATGAGATGGTACCCCAATTTTCAACTGTATATTTTGTATTCAGTCAAATTTGGAATTCAAATTTTCACACGTTGCGGTCTTTGTCAAGATACCATTTAAACTTATAAAATTTCCATATATGTTAAGAATATGTAGACAAAATTTCATGAAATTCAAGGACCGGTAACATATTTTTTCAACTTGATGTAAACACATGGCCCTAATTCATCAAAATGTAAAAAATACAATAATTATGTTTCTGTGTAAAACATACTTGAATATTTGCTTAGTTTGAATCACCATGCTAGTACGTTTATTGGTAGAAGTTGATATGTTCAGTGTTTTCCCTATTACTGATTGGAAAAAGACAAAAAACAATATTCTTTCGTATTAAGTGTCATGATTCTTATTTAATGAAGTGCTTACACAATAATATTACTCAAAACGATACAATATGGTGACACTGGACTTACCACATCTAGTTGCGAACGTTAAAACTACATCTAACCAATGTTACAATTAATATGTAACATTATTAAGAATTTTAATTCATACAGGAGAGAAACCTTATGACAAGTCAGTTCATACAGGAGAAGAACCTTATATCGATGGTTTTATAATTTTAAGCCTCATTAATAAACCTGGTTCACAAGAATAAGCCCCTGTCAAACCTATTGGTTAAAATTAACCATTTTGGTCACAGAGAACTCTTGGCTTCAAAGGTATTGCTAAATTAATGCTTAAATCTTCTCTGTTTATTCTGTTTTGTAAAACTGATGCTGATTTGCATCAAATGGCAACATTTATTCTTTGGCTGGATGTATATTCCAGGCATACAATTTCGTTTCTGGACCTCACTTATTCATGTAGAACACTGTTCTATGATACCTTTGATGTGACTCTGTTACACTTAATCCTGGTCACGGCACCAAAATGTGGTTACTCTACCTCAGTTGGGATGTATAGAAATATTTGGTCTTCTTGTTTTCACACGTTTATTGATAGGATATTATGTTTCTTAAACAATATCATGCAGGACTTGAGAAAGTGATACACGTTGTCTTGGCCCCTTAGTGCCATGACATGGGGCCATGACCTTTGGCATTTCCGGCCATTGAATCATTTGAAATTGTCTAAACATTATTTTCTTTAAGAAAAGTGGAAGTAGATTTAAAAACAACCCCCTTCTGTCGAGTTATTGATTCATTTCAACTAAATAATTAATTTTGCTAAAACTGACCTATTCCCATAAGAGGTAGGAAATGACAAAGTTACTGGTTTTGGATTTTCATGAAATTTGGCTCAGATCAGTAGGATATATATGGCATGTTTTTGTGATAATATGATATCTTGACAAAGCCTAGAACATATCTATCTTTGGAATTTAATGTTGAATGTTTTGTAAATTTTTGAAAAAAATATTGAAATTTTATAATCACTTCTTCAGAAAACGTAAATCATAATATATCCAAATGGGTTTTTGGTATTAATATAATGCCTATGGTATTTTGGATTTAATCTGGATGATAAATTATAGAAATAAACAAAACTATAGATTAAGGACATGGAAATTTAGAGACAGGTGCCACCTTAAAGGTGGAGTACGTCAGGGTTGCTTCCTAAGCCTTATTCTTAACAATCTAATTTAATATATACATTTTCATAGTTTGTATATAACGAGTCATTATTATGCAAAGTTTATAGAAAATCCATGCGTGGGCACAGATGCAAGACCCCCTTTTAAAAGTGCTTTTTGCTGACTTTCCTAGTAGCAAAATTTTGGTTTCCTGAATCTGTTTCTAGTTACGCCTGGCACGTAACACAACTCATTGTGTGATTTCAATGAATAGCGGTGTTTCAACAAAATATTCATATCTCAGCAGCAGCTCATCACAGAGTACTAAACTTGGTATAAAATATATCCACATACATAGCACGTTTACTTAATGGTCGAATATGCACATTACCTAATTTGAATATTCATGAATTTCAATGAAAACATTAAATGGAATGAAAAAACGGAAAAAAATTGAGGCGGTATACTTACAAAATTACTCCTAGCTCTGTTGACAACTGTCCTAGAGTAGAAAACTGGATAGCAAAGTAATGCTACATCAAAGTACCCTTATCGTATGGGCAGATTTAAAAACAAATTTATTTGTATATTCATGAATTTTAATGAAAACATACTTGCAATATTACACATATCTCACTTGAAAGTTGACCTTGAGTTCCCAACTTGATATCAAAGTAATGCTCAGACAAAGTACTCTTACCTTATAGCTAGCTGCCAAAGAAATATAATTTGAATATTCATGAATTATAATGAATACATTAGAAAAAATGAAAAGTCGCAGAAAAAAAGAAGTGGATATGCTTCCTAAAAAAATAATTAAAAGAAATCCTAATTTTCTCATATAGATCTCACTTATTAATTATCCAAGAGTACTAAACTGGGTATCATAGCAATGCCATGACATGGTACTTTTATCCTATGGTCATGAAAACATTAAAAGTTAATGTCAAAATGTGAAAAAAAAGCGGCTGTACTTACAAAATTACTCATTTCTTTGCTGCTTATTGCCCTAGAGTAGCACACTTTGCATCATATTAATACCATTAATTTGGCATTGATTCTGTATCAAACTTAGAAGACTAAGATTAACGCTAATTGAGATATGAGCTATTTTGTAGGTGCACCACAATTAATTTTTCTACGTTATTTTAATTTCTATCTAAAGTTTTGTGTATATTGATGATATAAAAAGTATAAACATCTTATATCAGACCGCTTGGTAAAACACGATTTTTCTAGGCATTTAAATGGTAGAAAGTTTGGTACTCTATGTCACAAAGCATTGAGATATGAGTAGATTTAAAAGTATACCCCCTTGATTTTAGCGCAATTTTCGTCAATTTATAATGTTTTCATTAATATTCATGAATATTCAAATGGCTTTTTATATCTACCCATAAAGTAGAAAACTATGCCATAGCACTACTTTGATATCAAATTTAGCACACTAAGGCAATTATCAACAGAGATATGAAAAATATTGTGAGTATACCACTTTAATTTTTTCACAATTTTTATTCCCTTCTAATGTTTTCATTGAAATTCATGATTATTCCAATTATATAATTTACATGTCCTATCAGTGAGCAAAAGTGCTATATCTTTGAATCATTTTGATGCCGTTCCAAGATGTGTTGCTGCTGAGATATGAGTTTTGTTTGTAAAAACATCCCTTTTCTTTAAAATAGCATAACGGGTTGCCATGGATGCTATGCAATTTCACATAGCCATAAAAAATATTATTGGGGAAAATATTTTTTTTGCCTTTAAAGGGCTTACAAATAACATTAGACGTCAATAAAAATACTCCCAGGGTGTTTATTGTCGGTCTTATTACCCTTTGGGTCACTAGTTTATCCAATAGTTTTGTCCTTTTTTTTATTAATATTCATGAATATGCATATGAGATAGTATTCATATATGGCCGTACGATGAAACGATGTGTCAAATTGCACCACTGATGATATAAAACATGCAACAATTGTGGTTTGGTGATGGTTTTGGGCTGAAATAAGCTATTTTTGTCACCGCGTTTTTATGATATTCCCCTTATTTTTAAGATTATCATTAATATTCATGAATTGGCAAATTAGATAATTTGCATTTCCGGGCATGGAATGAAAGGCGCATATCTAATCTTAATTTGGTACCAAGTTATTTAGTCTATGATAAGTAGCCACTGAGATATGATTGATTTTTATAGGTGCATCCCCATCTTTGAGAAAAAGTGTTATGGGTTGTCATAGCAACCATACATTTTCACATAGCCCAAACCGGTTTATCTATGGTGAGTTTTTGGTATTCATGGGGTAAAATTAGATCGTGGGGTAGTTGGGTAGAGGCCGAAATCAGTTTATTTATGGTATTTGTTTATGTGTCCATCTTATTTATAATGCTTTCATTTATATTCTTGAATATGAAAATGAAGTAATATCGTATACTCGTACCAACGCTAAACGGAAATACTTGTCAAATTGTATCATTGACGGTATAAAAACATGCACGAATGGTGGTTTGAAGATCGTTTGGGGCTAAAATCAGTTTATTTTCATGTATTTCTTATGATTTCCCCTTATGTTTAAAGGATTTCATTAATATCAATGAATATGCAAATTAGATCATTAAAATATCTGACCACGAGGTAAAAGGCCTGTGACTAAGTTTTTATATGGTACACATTTTAGTTGGCTATGGTTAGCAACATCGAGATGTAATTTATTTTGTAGGTACACCCCCATTATTAAGAATCGAATAACCGGTTGCCATGGCAACCATGCATTTTCACAGTTTAAGCATTGTGTATCTTTTAGGGGCACTTTTTCGTATTAAGGGGCTCCCAAGAAGCAATTTGGCACCCGTAAAAATGTCCTAAGGGTGCTAAAAAGTCAAATTAGATGATATAAGAAGTATAGGGCATCTCTTAATAATTTTCGTAAAAAAGCTTATTTTGGGTACCCCTCAATTTGGACACAAAAAGTGACTTTAACTTAAAAATGAAAAAGTGCACTGGCCTTATACTTTCAAGGGAGGTATGAACTAGCTTTTAGCATCGGTTTCTTTCATTAACACGAGGTCCCCCTTTCGGTCATCTCTAGCTGGATTTTTTCATTTCGCCAATTGCCAAAAGTCAGTCATCATTATATTGAGGAATCAATGCAATATTTGTTTAAGTTGAGAAATTAGTAAAAGTAAGTAAGGTTGCAAAGATCAGGAATCGATACAATCAAGTACCACACCTGACCCAGGATACCAATGGGAAAGTGACAAACTCACAGAAGACACCACAAACGAGAGCCAAGAGGTCAGCCCTTTCCCAGCAGGTGACCACGAAGCACATATAAACAGACGTGCACAAAACATAGCAAACACAAGACAGAACAAAAACATAAAAGATCCACAAAAGAAGTACCGCCTTGGAACGGTCAGTAAAATATTTTACTGGAGGCCTTAAACCAGTTTTACGGCGCCAACCTCACCCTTGATTCTGATGTGGATCAGGACACATTTGGGAAAGTGACAAAACACAACACACACGACAGCCAAGAGGTCAGCCCTTTCCCAGCAGATGACCACAAGGCTACAAAGAACAGACACAACATTACAACACACACCAACATGAAGCCAAACGAACAAAAATGATCCACAAAAGAAGCATCGCCTTGGAACGGTCAGTAAAAATAATTTAACTGGAGGGCTTAAACCGGTTTAACGGCGCCAACCTCACCCTTAATTCAGATGTGGATCAAGACACATAGATATTTGGTTTGCATGAAAGACCCCTAACTTATCAATGCATCATCTCCTAAAACATATAAATCAAGATATAACAAGGAGATAAAGCAAGGATAAGGACTCAACAGTAAATTAAACTGAATACCGGAGCAAAAGAAATCCAACAGGTAAACCCCGGTGGGCCCGACAAACAGCCAAAGCATCAGGCCCCTACCATCTCATCAATAGATAAGTCTTTAAGTCGGAACCATCATAGAGTCTGAAGTCCAACCCACCGGCGTGCAATTAAAGAGGAAAGCAAAGTTGCCAACTGTGATTGGGTTGACTACCAAGCATGCAGTCTGTTGCAATACATTAATGTTATAGCCAATCTTTTTATAATGGGAAATTATTTTAATGAACTGCGCTGAAAAATTATTAGAGCCAACAATCTTCTTCAACTTATATACCAAGTCACCATAGAAATCAGGTTCCGAAAGTCCTTGGCGCAAGAGAGATTTAAGTCCAACTTGGAATTTAGAAATCAAATCAAAGTATCGTCTATAAAATTTTGAAAATGTTTTGCGAAGTTTATGATACCGATAGCCCTGTTTAAGAAGTTTCTGAGTTAACAATTTATTGCGAGTGTTGAAGTCAGTAACATAGCTAGATGCTCTAGCAAAACGAATGAGTTGAGAGATATAGACTCCATAGGATGTAGAACGAGGAACATCACCATCTAAAAATGGGAAATTGACAATTTCAAAATCAAAGTCGTCACGTTTATCATAAATTTTGGTAGAAACAATACCATTAGAAATTGACAAATGCAAGTCTAAAAATGCGGCTTCGGTATCAGAGGCATTGGCTTTATTAAGTTGGAGCTCTGAAGGGTATATTTGACTAACCATATTTTCAAAATAAACATTATTAATTGACGATGGGAGCTAGTCAAAATGAAAAATAGTCTGAGACTCGTTTATGAGCATGCGCAGCTTTCATATGGGGAAAGGGGTCTTTGTTTGGGTCTGCACATTCATCTACTTCAGGCTTTGTGAAAGAGAGAAGTGAATGCTCTGACAAAACTGCAAAGTTGTGTAGTCTCGTCCGAGGATTTGCTTGACGCGCATGTGCGATAAGCATACAAACTAATATTACATGTCCCTTAGCTAGGTTAGTGTTAGTAATTAACCAATGATTTTCTTATTCTTCAAGCAAAACATATGCTGTGGGAACTCAAAAGAACCGCCTCATTGAGACGGTTCTTTTGAGGACCCAAAACATATGTTAAAGCTTATGTGTAAGAAAAAAAATATTCACAATTTAATTTGACCTATTCTAATAGGCTGGCTTACATGTAGAATTGACTAATAAGTAGTTGACTGTGTTTTTTTGTAAAACTTCCTCGTCGTTAATGGTAGGTAATCTCCGATTTATGATTTAAATTTATATACTGAGACCAAGTTCTAATCGGTCACCTTACATTTTTACGCTAGTTCAGAAAGTGAAAAATAGGGCATTACACAAATCATACTTTTATAAATAAAGCAATACTTTGCCGAGGCTCTGCAAATTATTTTATTTAAAAAATGACGTGTGCTTCTTGCACAGACGTAGTAAGAGTGAAGGGACCCTCATTTCAAAAAGTGACACTTTTTTAAGATATAAAATATTTCACAGTTTTCTAGACGTTATCAATTTACGTTTTTGTTCAGACGGTTTCGAGATGTTACTGACTACCATGATTTTAGCAGTGTAACCTCAAAAGTTTTGTTTTGATAGGTATCTTCGTTTTTTCTACATAAAAACACAAGCAAAACATTTATTAGCAGCTTAATCATAGAAATTCAGCTTTAAGCCTGCATACAAATTTGCACTGCGCTTATGATCAGCGAAAACTGAAATTTACAGCGAGTATTCCTTATCACTAGACGTCACATTTCTTCTTGGGAATTTCAAAAAAATCGAAAAAACTTGAAAAATGCAGTATATATAAAAAATGCGTAAAATATCTACACTATGCAAAATTTCAATTGTTTGATGTTTTTCAAGTCGGTTAGACCAGTTTGTAACCGCCAACACTTCAATTTCATGTAAACTACACTCAAACCCGTTTTTTCTTCAAAATGGTCGATTTTGCATTTGTAACCCAAAAACTTTGGAATAACAGACAACTGCTCCAAAACACCGCTAAACTTTTGCCCATTTAGATGCACATATTTAGGCCAAACATTATTTCAATTTTATAAGCTCTTGTTCTGAAATAATGAGCTTGAAAAGTGACCAATAAGAACTTATTTTCAGTTTAAGTCAAGTTAAGAAAAATCTTTGAGCATGAAAAAGCGAATATTTTCTTATCTATTAGTGAAATCGATTGTCTCTATGAGATGGTTCTTTTGAGACCCCATAACATATGTTTTGGTTGAGAAATAAGAATAAAAAAGTTTTTATAACGTTCTCTTACATAGGCGCTTGTAGATCGTGAGCTGCTAATAGACCCCCCCTCCCCCAGGGGGAATTTTGTACACTATAATTTTCTAAAACTACAATATATAAGACGCAAAATGACATATGCTAGCCTATTGGCCATTGGGGCGTTACCATGTAACAGCCACGTTAACTACGTTACCCTATAAAGGCTTCAAATCCTATTGTGCAAATACAAACCTATACTAAAATCTTATTTATCGGCATGCTGTCTGCCTTAAAATCACTAAATCAAATGCAGTAAATAGTAAGTATGCGTTAAAACGACCTAAGCCTATCATATTGCAGTTTTATACGTTACTTCTTTTTAAATATACTACTATTTAGTGCTGTGCTATCACTAGACCATGGGCTGACACAATATATCTGAGGGGGAGTTGTCTACTCTATAATTTTCTAAAGCTACATAACATAAGCCACAAAATAATGCATGTTAGCTCTTTATGGATTGAGGCGTTACTATGCAATAACAGTGTTTAATGCGTTACCCTAAAATAATAGGAAATCCTAAAGTATATGAATGAAAAATGTTTCATATTCTTACATATCAATATAATCTTGTAATTGAAAGGAAATGACTAGCAGTACAATTTCAACTCATTTAGGCACCCTTTTTTACTGTCACATACGTTACATTATTTTAGATATATTATTTAGTGCAAAATTAGCATTATATAAGATTAAACTGCTAGAGGGTGTAAATTATTGCCATTTGATGACTCAATTAAATGAGAGAGAAAGATTAATTATTGTCTTTTTAACAAACAATATAAGTGATATTAAACTCTGACAAAACATGGGTGAAGAAAAGGTTTTTTTTAAATCATAGTTGTTTCTGACCCACATATGGCACCCACCATGCAAAACCTATGGTTATATCCCCTATGGTAATGAATCCCTCTATATCTAAAGCATGTCCAGCATAAACTTTATCTGGGTAAAATGCATACCACAAATATTTTAGGAGAATATCACACTTGTCATCTGTTTCATCTGGATATACAATTTTTTTGAAGTAATGAAACATGACAGCATAAGTGTTGTTCTAAGGGTTCTTTGTAGGTGATATATTTAAAAGGGATAATACATAGAAAAGCTCGCTTTCATTGTTAGTATTGTATTGTAGTCATGGCTAAATGAATGGACTTAAATAGTTATTGGTAATTTTGCTTTGACTTATTTCTATTATACTTAGTCTAGCAGTGAGAATTTATTGTATTCGTATTAAGCACACCAAATGAAAATATACTCATGGTTACAAAATTACATCCTTCTAATTATTTGCATAATTCAAATCAAGCTAAAAAGATTATTTAAAACTAGTAACGCAAAGAATAAATCAAATGAACCAGCACATTGTACATGTACTTATCACAGTTCCAAGAAATAAAGGCTTATGTTAGCCTGTGTAAATGTGTATACTCACCAGAGCCTTTGCTGCCAGCATACACTAAGTATAGGTGTAGACCAGAATTAAGACAGCTGGCTCCACTGCGTCAGCATGGACAATTAATGCTGGCTTTTGCTAATATGTGATAAGTATCAAAATCTCACATGCTGGTCAAATCTTCATTTGAGCACTTTATATATTACATTAAATAAGATCAGCAATTATTGTTTCCATCTAAATGCAATAATTTCCAAACTTTTGCTTCTGTCGAAAAACTAATCTGAGATATGGTTTCAATATTTGGTACACTATATCATACACACATGTAACACATATGACAATAAATACACTGCAATACATCTGATATTTATGATATTTTTTTTTCAATTTGAAAGAAATATGATTTCCTTTGGAGATAATTGAGGAAAAAGACCCATGGAAATCAGAATAGATACTTGTCAACAAAATCATGTATACTTTGTTAACATTGCATGTAAGTTTATCATGGTAATACTGTTGATAGTGACTAGGGTGGCCTCTCAATACTATTTTTATCAGAACAGTTGACTTTTTGTATGTGTCCTTTTTTCAATCTCTGGTGTGTTTACAACGCATTCTATTAGTTTAATATTCACATAAAGCTTTGCTATTGAGAATTCCTGCAATAATTTGGTCATGCCACATTCTGTATAATGGAAATTAGCATCAGCTGTTTTGACATTTATTTATAAAACTAAGTAAGATCTCATGACAGCACTGTTTTATATGTTTTACTTTTCCATCCCACATGCTAAAAGAACATTGTTAAATCTATTTTACATTAACTTTAATGTCAGCTGGCCAAATTTGGTCTGCCCTTATTCTGGCTGATAAAGTCTTATTAATTTAAACTGGTATCATAAGTAACAACTGGCCTGATTCTGTGGATATGATCCTATCAAATGCGATCATTGTCAAGTAGAAACAAATCATTAACATTTTGTTCCCATTTTCATGAAAGTATTTGTTCTTTGTTTTGATTTTGATTTGATTCTTTACATCCCAGTCAACAATCTCTCAGTTACGTCAGGACGGATCTTCCTAAGTTGAACCAGTACTAAGCTAGGATTAATGTGTCTTGCTCAAGGACACAACGCAGTGACACTGTTGAAGCTCGAACCCGCGGCTCTTCGGTCTCCAGTCAAGCCCTCTACCACTGAGCCACTGCGCTCCCTATTTGTTCTTTGTAAATCATTTAATTATTTATTTAAAGTTTACAATGATTGAGCGAATGATCAGAAATACTATGTTGGTTTCATGAACATTTTACACTTTACATATGTTGTAAATGTTTATAGCGACATGTCGTTGTCCAAAGAGCATATTGGGTCTAGGGGGGGAATCATCTAAAAATAAACTGAAAGACACCATTTTCATCTTTCCAATGACAAACGTCACCATTTTAGTTGTATTTCGTACGCATGCGCAGAAGGAATGCGGTAATGTTTGAGAAATGAAGAGCATTCCTATCACTAACATTTTAGCACTTTTACTTTTTTATAACCAGCAATGCATTTACTCAAAGTCTGGTCTAAACGGCACCCAGTATAAAGACGTAAAATGAGGGGTGGGAGTTGAAAGTGCACGTTTTCATGGTATTGTAAATGATGAATCGCTTTAAAACGTATTTTGTTGCTTACTATGCATATTTTACCGCTGAACTACACCAATTTTAGAAACATTTAGGGCAATTTGAAAATTTGGCCTTGTAATCATGTCAACTAGGTAAAATATACGCATTATCGCTAGAAGTTCTTTCGAGTGCTGACTCATATAAACCATCTTCACCAGCGAAGGTTTCGTCGTATTTACCTTTCGACAATCGCAACCCTTGGTAGGACAAGATGCATATATACAGGATATACAGGAAATATAAACTAGTCAAAAGTTCTCACCGGCCACCTGCATTTTATTACTTTTTCTTCAAAACGTAGAGTGACATGACAATTCTTTTTGCATCTCGAAATTGACAAACGTGTCATGTACCCTTGGCAGTGAAGATATTGACAAATTGTTCAACAGAACATGCAGGATGCTAACTTGAATAGTGGTACCCCCATTTTCAAAATTCGCATTTTGGCACAATTTGTAATCATGACTTTTTAAATAACCCCATATCATTTCAATGGCCAAACACATATCGATCTGCGTTAAATTCGTTGCTTTTGGCTAAAGTGTAGAAAATTACCTCACCATCCCATGCAAGTTATTGTGAATTTTGAAAGTGAGGGTAAGCGTGCTCCGCAAAGCCTCCCGGATACACCTTACGGAGTTTTGATAAGCCACTTACTGTTCGATGACTGATAGGCTAGCCTATTTGGAAATGCAAATGAAATTGATATACTAGTCCTTATAGCTTTTCCGAAAATCGGTAAAAACACACGTGGTCGTTAGAACTTTTGACTAGTATATATTCTTACGAAACCTTTCAACAAACTACACAACTGCTTACTTTATCTCTGCAATGTCGCAGACTTCGAAAGCAACCAGGGGGTCGTCTTTGTTTGTGTCCTTCAATCGTCAGCGTCCATACCAGAAGCAGTAGACAAACACACTGATACTGAAAATTAAATAAAAATAGGGGATAACTGTATTCACTTTGGGAGGTAAATCATAGGATTATAAGAATCTATCATGAGCGTGAGGGTGGGATAGGAAAATCCGTCCCGAGGATCGCTATTTGGCATCACGAGGCTTGCCGAGTGATGACAAACGGTGATCCCGAGGGGCGGATTTTTCTATTCTATCCTCACTCAATTAATGGATTTTTTTTTTCTTGTTCACCATAAGATACCGCATTTTATGGCTATCCCAGAAGTTCCTAAATCTTTCATGCCTTGGTAATACAAAAGTGAACTTTTCGAAGCGCTCTTTCCAATGTTCTCAAGTGACAAAATGACTTTAAGCAATAACAACGATCAAACATGGTTTTCTGATACACTAACATCATCGCCTTTCAGACTGGGGTTTCAACAATAGCCTAAGGGCCCATCAGATGTTAATACATAGAGAAACATGTTTGATCCCCATTATCTAACGATAGGGGGCATTTTTTCCAATACCGAACTATCTGATTTGAAGATGGTGGGTACAGGCGACATATTTGTCTACATAATAAGTCATATCACCAAATCATGGGATTCGCCTGGTTGGTTGATTCAAACTTGTTATCAATTTGCGTCATCACGTGTCCCTGAAACCGCTTACTTGAGTTGGCCATGTACAAAATGTTTTCAGAAATGTTTTAGTGCAGAAAATCTTATTATTCTGTCGCTAAATACTGTAATACCAATTTTTGTTAGTGTTAGCTACGAAATGTTACTTGGTGTCTCAACAAATGGATTATTTATAGCCATTCAGTGAGTGCTACTTTTTAACGTAGTGATTTGAGTAATGCATACCACGTATTAACCAACCCGATTTTTCAGTGGTGATGTGACTTTATAGCAGACAGGTCGATTCTTTGAGTATGTTTTTTTCCCTATAATGAAACTGCCGTTACGAGACGTCGGATTTCTGGATAGTTTGTCGCAGTATATTTAGAGGATAATAGACTCCTTTCACATTGTTACCTCCCTTAGCAATCGCTCTTCAATTGAAAAATCGATAAAGTCGTTTTTGCAAATGAAGGGGCAGATTGCCTATTAGTTACATTGCCAAAACACATATTGTTCCTTAATAAGTCGATTTTTGGTTTTTAAAAGCTAGAATGGGATTGCTATATTGATGAAATAAGATAAAATCTTTGTTTTCATATATAATTTTAAGTCTTGCGTATTATTTTCGCAATAATTAGTGTAAAATTTACTTTGATATCAAGCTAAAATCGGCGCACAATTATTAATGCTAAAATGAAATCACGAATTAACCTGAACTATTTGTAATACATGCATGCCAATTAATATGCGAACATCGACAACTCAGACGAGCATGTGCAAATACACAGTAATCAGGGCATTCGCTGCTCGCACACACCTCGGACCCATTGTTTTGTCCGAGCGCGCACAAAGAAAAGCGGTAGACGGAAGCCCAGACAAAAATAGATCTAGCCCCACCAGATAAGCATGCACATTGCTGCATGCATGCTAACAGATAGACGTGCGAGCATGCTGCAAGCACAACAGTGACGGATCCAGGATTTCTGGAAAGGGGGTTCATATGTATTAAGGTGCGTGTGGGTGTGCTGATTTTATCTCTTTTTTCTTAAATATCCAATGAAAATAAAATAATTTGGTCTCACTGAGGCCAAATGATTTAATTTTATAGGATATTTAAAAACTGGAGGGAAGCGAACCCCCTCTGAATCCGCCTCTGCACAATGACTATAAGCATATGCAATAGAAGCGATCTCATAAAACAGAAATGTCAGTACTGAGTAGGTATCTCCATTCATAGACCCTTTATTCAATCATTTTTCGTACGTGGTATAATACACAACGTCCACTCACGCGCAGGCTCGCTAGAGCCTTCGCTGTTCACACACACACACACACACACACACACACACACACACACACACACACACACACACACACATTAATTTTGGATGCTGAGGAAGACTCAGACTTATCACCTCATAATTCATCCAGGCTTTGAACGCGTGTCGACCGGCGGACGTTTGTTAGATTTTATTGCTTTCATGCCCTGGGCATTACTAAAATTCACACATTGAAGAACCGGATGCATAGTACTTAGAATGGGCATGGCGCGGGAAAATCCATGTCGAACTTTAACGGACATCTGCTTTTCCAAGCTGACCGTTTGTCGTGTTCGTATCTTAATCCGCCAGGAGGCACCAATTTCAAATTACCTGTATTAATTTTATCTCTAAGCGGACGACGGAGTAACCATAGCTAAGGGCGTTTTATCCACGAGACTGGTTTTCACAGTTTATTGAAATTATTTAGACTACATTAGAATAGTATGCCAATTAAGGGTTTCTGTTCGTGTGGATGGAATACTGACCAGAATGTGCTTCAGCGGCGTATGCTGAACTTTAAAATGAAACAAACGTCAATTCTATTTATGTAATTTTAATACATTTTATAATAAATTTGATTAACGTCGTAAGAAAAAAAAATCTTTTTCTTGCATGCTAATAACCCTTAGTGCTCCAATCGCAACAACAGTCGTCTGCTTTTCTCGTCTGCTGAAATGTTTAAGAACCTCTTTGGCAAACAGTGTGGACCCAGATCAGACTGCTCCTGTTCTGGGTCCACGCCGCTTGCTTCTATACTTAATTCGTTAGTAATGTTAGGCAATTATTCGCAGCAGACGACTTCAGCAGACGACATTTTCAAATGCATTTTAAGGGTTAACAGACGCGTATATAAGTTTACACCACGAGTGCAGTCTGATCATCGATCAGGATATTCAATTTAATTAAGTTTTAGATGAACCTTGTGTGCGTGAACAGTGAAGACCCTGATTAAACGCTGAATTCTATAGCCTCTTGTTTGTTTGATTTGATTCTTTACGTCCCATCAACAATCTTTCAGTTACATAGGGACGAGTCTTCCTGGTTTGAACCAGTACTAAGCTAGGATAAATGATTCTATAGCCTCTGATCTGGGTCTGTGCTGTTCACCTATATCCCACAAAAGGGACGCTAAACCTGTTCAAATTAGTCAAAGATATATTTCTCGTGACGTAGTAACTTATAAATAAAATATCTACAATAGACCATGAGTAAACGCTGCATTCTGTGGCCTCTTATCCGGGTCTGGATATCTGGTGGTATTACTGAAAGTTTGCTTTTTCTTAAACATTTATTTTTAGATAGAAATCAGTATGTGCATGTCATTCACCATCTTGTATTAATTAACACTGGTCAACAGCTTACAATCGACTGCATCGGCTGATCTCAGACCCCGCAGGGCGTACATTATGACACGTTTCAGCGACCTGATTTAACATGTACCATACCATGATAAAGGACCCTTACCACCAATGCTTATGACAGTCTTCATAAGATAAGTATATTTATTTGGATGTCGTCTGCTTATTTCGTATGTACTCAAATGACTGCTCCTTAGGGAGTTGTCTGATCAGGACCCACTGTATGCAATATGGGCCACCAGACTAACTTATCACGGGTGAGCCCAGACCAGACCGCGCCTAATGGGGCAACCTGATCTTGGTTCCTAATATCCTCAATACAGGACACCAGACTTATTTTTTCATAGAAGCAAACAAAATGAACCCGGATCAGACTGCTCCTTGTTCGCAATATAATCAACTAGCGTAAAAGTGCAACGCCAATTTTACAGATGCGACGCGTCAAATATAGCGATTCCTTTGATAACACGCATTTGTAGCGCAATTAAAGATTTAGTTCATTTTGAGGTAAACGCAGACTATGAAAAACAGTGAAGACCCAGAGGAAATACTACACAAGCGGCATTTCATCAGGATCAACACTGTATTCTACGACAAACTCGATCTTCAGAGTAAGAAATTTAATATTTTTATGGCATCCCTCAATATATGAAATGGACCGTCCGGACTGATTCAAAGTTTATGGACCATTCAATTTATCTTAAAAGGTTAAAATCCAACGTTCACATGCTTTATTTATGCTTGTACAAGCTGGTACTGATCGCGCACGCGAAAATGCCCCTCATAAACGCCAATGTTAACGTAAGTGACGTATTCAACAAAGTACTTTGACAGTGAAAACCCAGATGAAATGCCGCACAAGCGGTATTTTATCAGAGTCTGCTCTGTTTTCTATGACAATATCGATCTTCAGAGAAAGAGGTATATTATAAACTGTAATCCCTCAAGAAATTCAATGGGCCATCCTGACTTTACTGTATGGAATATTGAATTATTTTTAGTAGTTTAAAGCGGTTAAAGATCCAACGTCTACAGGTTTAGTTAATATTTGTAGATATATGTTGTTGCGCTGGCAAATGCCCCTGAAATATAAAATGCTCATGTTGGAACTTATCGCACATGCGTTGATGCCCCTGATGAACACCCATGCTAGCGTAACCAAAGCCAGATATCCAATGCAAAGCTGTAAAAAAAAAACAGATTAAACACTCCAGTGAAAACCGTGTAGATCCAAATCAATCAAACTTATTAAGCTAAAATATTTTAATACATGTACCATACGAGAGCATTAGCCTGCACACGCAGCATTGGCATTATTTTAAAATAAGTAGGTTTTTATTTAATTATACTCTTTTTTTTTCAAAAAATATATTCAGATACGCCATCTGTTTGGATTCATTGAAAATTCCGTATTTTGTCGCGCCTGATCTGGGTCCATTTGTTTTGGAAAAATAATCACCAGAAGACACACGCATGCAATAAAAATCCCCTCACGCAGCCACACTGTATGGGGTCCTCTGTTAATCGTTGTTTATTGGTAATACACAATGTATGCCGTACTTTCATAATTTATAAGAAATAGAAATACAGGTAATTACCGATTTTAGCCGTATGGATTTTCCCACTCTTGTCAGTGATACCAGTCCATTTTTGAACCAAGGGTTGCATGGTGGTATTTATATTTTTTATTCAGATTTTAATAGAACATTTTATAAGAAACCACGGAGACCCTGATCAGAGGCCACGTTCTGTCGCGTCTGATCTGGGTCTGCAATGTTTGTTTTTTCTATGTCCCTCAACAAGAACAAGTAATGCATACCATCGGTTCCTTTTTAAATAGGCATTTGAAACAATATTTCAAAATCTTTTTCGCCTTTCATTTCAGAAATACCAACACAGTGTCAAAATTTCTCACTCAAACAGTATGAATCCAGTTCAGTTCGACGCTTTTTCGGGCCTGATCTGGATCCAAACTATTTGTACCAAAAATATCGCGAATCATAACCAATTTAGGTCAATAGAATTTCCCACTCTTGGCATTAGGGCAAGTCCATTTTGTATTAAGTTGTGTGGTAATTTTCATTTTTATTTAAATTTTGATAGAATATTCTTTATGCAAACAGTGCATACCCTGATCAAATGCAACTTTATAGAATAAATTAATAAATAAATCAGGACTTTAGCATTTAAGAGTGCGTACCAAAAAATTAATTTTCTTATTTCTCAACCAGAACATATGTTGTGGGTACTCAAAAGAGCCGTCTCACTGAGACTGTTCTTTTGAGCACCCAAAGCATATGTTAAAACTGATTGGTAAGATAATATTTACAATTTTACGCTAAATTTTTTTGTTTATTTAAACCTATGTAAATAAATAGATAAATAAATAAATAAATAAATAAATAAATAAATAAATAAATAAATAAATAAATAAATAAATAAATAAATAAATAAGCTTA
This sequence comes from Loripinus fragilis, assembly GCA_964019695.1. Classification (NCBI taxonomy): domain Eukaryota; kingdom Metazoa; phylum Mollusca; class Bivalvia; order Lucinida; family Lucinidae; genus Loripinus; species Loripinus fragilis. The sequence continues at coordinate 17,967,829 of OZ026530.1, forward strand.
ACTTTCAAAAAGCTAAGTTATAGACACACGATTACTATAGTGTATGTGTGGTCAATACCTGTTGTTACCTTGGATACAGTTGCTAAAAATAGATTATACCTCCGTAATCGATGTGAAGCTTGTGAAAAAAGTAGTAGGGGTTGTACCAGGAAAAATTCAAAAGGCTACATCAAATTTTATTTTAGTTGTAAGAAAAATATACCAATTTGTTCGCAATTGATCTGAGCATAGTGTCCCGTTTGCACAGAGAAAATATATTGAATTCTTTAATAACTATGACAGAATATCTACCAATGAGCAGATCTAAAAAAGCCTGTTTTACTATATAATTTAATCATTCTTAGGGTTCTATCAAAAACCATCAAAAAGGACGAAGAGTTTGCAGAGGGAAATTCATAAAAAATATATCAGAATAATCGTGAGATATTTAGGTAAAACATTTGTTTGCACAGGAATTCTGCTTTTATAATTTCAAAAGATATAGTATAAAAACTAACACCTTCCATTATAATTCCCTATTACCGCTTCAGCGCATCGCAGATACCTGGATGTCCGTTAAAGTCCCGTATGCCGACTTTAGTGCATGTGAACAACAAAGGCACACGTCTGTCTTCTTAACCACGTAGTCTGATCAGCGACCTAACTAGCCGCTTGTTGGAAAGAATTTCTACACTTGCTTCAAGCAAAATTTCATTTTTCTAGCCAGTCTCTGTAGTTGAGCAGACTAGTTTGAGTCTTTCTCAGTAAGAAACCCTGAAGACAGGTTTTCTCGTGGGATGGCCAAAATGTGTTTTTACTGGACCCGAGTTTCAGCCAAAGAAAGACCATCGTCAAGTGTACGAAATGCAACCATAAGTCTTGGATAAAATATGAATTTCACTGCTCGCATACTCAAAATATGGAATTATAAATATTGGTTGGAAATTATTGATATAATAAAATGTAAGTAATCTTATTTTAAATGCATGCAGATTTTTGCTTAAGAATGTGTAGAAATAGCTCGGATCCAGTATCCGAGAGAAATAGTAAAATGAACCTGTGGGCTTTGACTTGTAGGCGCATTCCAAAACATTATTTGAACTAGTTAATGAGATTTGTGCACTAATTTCATATGCGCATAATAATTTCCTAAACACACGAGCACAACCTTGACAGATTATTATATTTTTTAAGCAATAGAAATGATGATTAAACATGAGACGATATATTTCGAAATAAATAGGCCTGCACCAGCTCATTCGAAAAAAGTTAGTCTTGGATGCTTAGAAATCAGTTATTCTGATCTCAAATATTCCGTTTTATTTTAAGAATATTGGAATTAATCAGTTATTTGTTATTTTTCTCATTTTATTTTTACTATAAGTCTAATCTTTATTTGCAAATTTATTTTTCGTTTCATCTTTTCCATATTCCATTGTGTAGCGTATAGGCAGCCGTTTAAAGGTTGCCCCTTCGAGTGTAATCTCGCGGAGATAACGCGGAACGAGACAGTTTGGCGCATGCGCACTAACAATGTGAAAGGTAAACTGGTTCCAAGTTGTTCAAATTAACAACTGGTCATGTGTAACGTCTCCGCCAGCACATCCCGACGTTAACGGTGACGTTGACGTCACGAAAACCATGCCAACACATTAACAAGTTTGAATGCAGCGTTACAAACTCGATAAACGTCATAGAAAGGAAAATGATTAAGCGATATTTAATAGAAAAAAAACCCATTAGCTTTTTTTCTGCAGCCTGTATGTAACTTTTAAACTGGTTCCGAGTTGTCGGCTAACTCCGTGACGTTCCGTCAAACGGGCAGATTTCTGCCCGTTTGATTTATTGATGACCTGTCCCTACAATAGGCAATGTAGGGAGAGAACCAGTCTATGTGAAAGGAGTCTATTGATTTCAGAATTTTCTTTTGGGGAATGATATCGTCGGAAAATCAGTTTGGTGACCATTTTTGTTACTTTAGCAACCGTAAAAGTCAAATTAATACCAGATTTTACATTCAATGAAACGGTTCTTTTGGGCAAAAAGTTTAAACCGATGGATAACAAATATTCACAGTTTTACGCTTAAATGTTGTATAAGAAATTGTTAACAATTTTACACTAAACTGTTATTTATTTGCACCAATGCTCTGTTTCTCGCACTTTAACCCTTTATAAGCCAATCGCAACAAAAGTCGTCTGCTTACCTCGTCTGCTGAATAGTCTAAGAAGCCTCCATGGCAAACAGTGTGGACCCAGATCAGACTGCTCCTACAAGAGCAGTCTGTTCTGGGTCCACGCTGTTTGCTTCTATACTTATTTCGTCAGCATGGTAGGCATTTATTTGCAGCAGACGACTTCAGCAGACGACATTTTCAGATGCATTTTCCTTGGCGCTTTAAGGGTTAGTATGGATCTGGGACAATGAACTGTGAAAAGGTGTGTATCAATAACCCGAAGGTTTATATCCATAACCCGAAGGTTTATACTTAAATTCAGTCAATAGGACATATACACATGAAGCCGTTAAGTCTATTCGGAGCATTAAATGTGAAAGCCAAAATGAATACACCATGGCAATACATGCATGTGTCTTGAAACACGTGACTAGCACATTAAAAAAGTCTACACTTGCTTACAGACTGGTTAATGTATTACAAGTCGCAGTAATAAATTTTGCTGAGCTGAAAACATATAATTATGTTCTTCCTCCGGGAAAATGGGATCAAAACAGAACGTAATTGGTCCTGCAGGGGCTTCGGAAACATAGTAAGCCATGGCTATCACTATAAATAATATCGCCGCATCGTTGCAAGCATGTATTAAGGTGCGGACCAGCTGCCCAGACATCGTCCAAGTCCCAGGCTTCTGTGATGTCTCGTGGGACGTCATAATTCAGCCATGACACGTGATTTCCAACAATGTGGCATTTTGACAAGTGTAGACTCAGACGAGCCTGTGCAACCTGCTTTTAAGCTTAGAAAATCCAAATGATGGACAGTCAGTAGCTCAAGACTCATAGAATATTCAAGCGACTAGCAAAGGCTCTGATCAGACTGCGCGTTTGCACAGGCAGATCTGAGGATATGCTTGTCGCACATACAACTTTGTTGGAAATCTCATGTCACGGCTCAATTATTTAATTTAATTATTTTCATATCCTGAGTTTGCGAGTAAAGAACAAGTTGAAATGAACATCATAGCTGATGCTCTCTTCGAACAGCCCCCGCTGGCCTCTGTTTCTGCTACATTGTGTATTACGTGGTCTTTAATAGAAGGAACTTTCGATGTCAACCAATCCATGCTGGCTCATGTAAAAGAGACTCGGTATAGCAGAGTATCTCCGGTCTAAGTGGCTCACGCAGCCAATGTCCTCTAGCATAGATGTGAAGTTTCCATCTGTGCGAACATTGTAATAGTTGAACACTTATTTAGCGGTTCGGTGTTGTACTTGCTCTAGAACCTTACCAGGCATGTCGTATTGGCGACGAGGGTCTCTTAGTCAAGAATTGACCTGACCCTTACGGTGTATGTTGGTACTTTGATCTCCTTAGTACACTGTTTGAAATTGTGGTGCATATATCCACACCGGATAGGCGGCAATCAAAAACGTTCTAAGCAATCGACGAACGCGGATTAAAAATAGCTAGAAACAGTGTTTTCGATTGCCATTTGTCGCCAGTCGGGGGCGACAAATGGCAATCGAAAACTCTGTTTCTAACGGTTTTTATCTACGTTCGTCAATAGTATTAACGTTTTCGATTGCCACCTATCCGGTGTCATATCCTATAGATTGATCTGTTTTGCCAACAACTTGATCAAGTAAATTGCTGGTGGCTTTCCTGGGAGGCGTTTGTGGAATCAACCATCTCTAGTTATTGATCGAAGCACGGACCAATCAGAAGACCGTTATACATGTACCGTCTTTCTTCTCCTTGTGGTAGCACGTTTTTAAGAGTGCTTAAAGGGATTGAGGTTCATATGGCACTTCGACAGCTGAAATGTCTTGACCGAAGATTGTGCCCAGTGGAACCACTGAGAGGACACCTGTATGATTGGAGAAGAAACCTTTCAAAATCACACGTTATCTTCTATCACTTGGGAATGCTCTGGTCCAAATACTTGTTTTACCTCAACATGTAACACCATACTAGACAAACTTGTTCAGAGTCTTTGTCAAAAGTGGTATGTCTCGCACGAACGTCTCTCGCGTAGGTCATACTGGCCCCGAGGTTGTAAAACTTTCCATTGCTCATTTTAGCTACAATGCTGTCAAATAAAGACTGTTTCTTGCTTTCAGACTCTCAGATGTTGTATTTATCATGCCGTAAAAATGTTAAAATGACAACAATAGTTGGCATTTTAACTTTTCATGCTCAGTTGAGTTGAGCATGAAAAAAGTTTATAACATCGGGGCCTGGTTGTCCAGGAGGACATTGTACTGTTCAAATGCTCCTTCACGTTACCATGGAGATGCGTTCCAGCAACCTGCAGGTAATGGACGTTTTGTACGTATACTGGGTGGTAGATTGCTGCGTTGTGCTTGCCTTGGTACACTACCCATAGTCCTCTCTATTCTGATGGGATCTGTCTAATTTCAAAAGAGGTTTGATACGTAAATGAACAGCTGTGATATGATGGATGCAAACTGGTCAGTAGCTGCCTTCTAGGATATATGCCGGGATATAATCTGGTCCTACAACCTTGAAAGATTCAAGTCCCATTAGGAATTTATGGACTCTTTCAGGTTGAAAACAATATCCGGCATTTCTTGATTGGGACTGGGTCCTTAGGTATATTCCTGAGGCTTGTATAGGGAGTGGGGTACCAAGCATCCCATATCCCTTGAAGTAAACAGACAAGTATCCCTTATAAACTGGCAAACATCCCAATAATTAATTTTCCTAAATCACGGGGGTAATACCAATTTCGCTATTTTTGCTAGCGACCGGGACGGTACTGCGTAAAGCTGCTATCGACCGAGGAGTACGGCTCGCGACCGGTCGGTACATCTGTCGGTATAGGGGGGTCACGAGTTGAACGCTTCTGGAGGGGTCATAGCGTATGTTTTATCGTCTACACACGCTATAGAATTTTTTCAAGAGGACATGTGCCATTTGTCTGATTAGTTATTTAGAGTTTGTGACATAGAAAAACACTATAAATTACAGGTTCTCTTGAAAAATCCAGTTTTCATAGATTATCATTAATTTAACGTATTAAGAATGATGCAAAAACAACGAAACGCCCTATATATGTTATTTGTCTTTTGAGCTTCTTCAGTCAAGTGCGAATGGCATATTTTTTGCACTATGGAAGATTTAACGGACCCTAGAAAAATGCCATGATACGGCTGTCAACTACCAGTGATACGGCTGTCGAGGATTTCATATTCTGGATGATACGGCTGTCGAAGAGATATGAAAAATATCTATCATGCACTGGGCTTAAAATACACGATTTATTCTATGGCTATAACTGAAATTTGTTTTTTTCAGGCAGTTTCCACTAGCAGCAATGAACAAAATTGTAGGTTTTATGCGGATTGGTATCTAAAAGGCGCAACATTCGCAAAAAAATACTACATTCCATCTCTCCCATATTTTTAAATCCACACAGCAGGTCAGTGAAGCAAACTCATAGGTTAAGATAGACTTTGAGCGTAAAATTGTAAACATTTTCTAATCCATCAGTTTTTACAAACGTTTTGGTGCTCAAAAGAAGCGTCTCAATGAGACGGTTATTTTGAGTACCAACAGCATATGAGCCGTGACATGTGATTTCCAACAATGTGGCATTTTGACAAGTGTAGACTCAGACAATCCTGTGCAGCCTCATTTTAAGCTTAGAAATTCTAAATGATGTTCGGTCTGAAGCTTAACAGTAATAGAATACTCAAGTGACTAGCAAAGGCTCTGATCAGTCTGCACATATGCACAGGCGGGGCTTATCCTTTGCTGGTCGCACAAACCACATTGTCGGAAATCCCATGCCTCAGCTCAATTATGTTTTGGTTGAGAAATTAGAAAAAATGTTTTGGTTACCCTCTATAAACTTAAAACCTGGCCCAAAATTACAATGACTCCTTATTGTTAAGGAAGACTTAAGTTAAGTATTGATATTTCAACATGCTATATATTAAATGCTAAATAAATTGACAGGATCGGTGCATTACTTGTGGTCAAAGATATCTTTGTGAGCTACAGAAAAAATGAAACTATTTTGTTTTTACTCAGTTTGAAACGTTAGTTTTGTCATTCTAAAAAATCAATACTTGATAAAACTGCAAAATCTATGTTAAAGAAATAGGATTGCAAATAAGTCTGGAAACTATTGAAGAATGATGTTGGAAAAACATTGCACTTCAAGTTTAAATCCAAAAACGAAAGAAAAAAATATTAAGGCTAGGTGAGCCATTTCGAAAAATTAACGTTGGCGTAAAGCATTTTTGAGGGGGCGGGATGAGCACAGAACTTCAAGCCTTTGTGGAGTGAGCACATTTCTCAAAAAATTATCTCCTGCACAATACGCTTATTTTAAAAAAGCGAGCATCCATTTACAAACTGTAAGGTTAAAATAATTGCATACGCGGATCCAGATTGTTGCTTCAAGGGGAAGGGACCAGGCGTTTCGCTGGCGGATGGAAGAATGCTGGTTGGACAGCTTTTTGAATTGTCGTGGTGGGGGGGGGGGGGGAGGCAGGGGGTCAATACCTGTATTCCTAAGCAAACCTACATCCCTGTGATCTGCCAATGTGTGTGTGTTTGTCTGTGTATGCAGGGTGTCCGGAACCCCATTCCCCTCCACTTGATCCGTATATATTGGACAAATGTGATTTGTTTGTGCTACTATGTCACATGCTAGGGATGTCGTCTATAAAAGTGAAATTCTCGGGGTTGCTGTACATTTATGCGCGCTTCCAGAGGGGAAGTGTGCGGACCCATGGGAAATCACAATACTATAGGGTTCCTTAGCAATACTGGTTCGGAGCCCACTAAAACTCGCAAAGCTACAAAGTCAGCATTTTATGTTGGGCCACAATCGGCCGGCCAGCGAAACGCCATTTCAATGGCAAAACCGCTGTAGGGCCGATCATAGCCCGCTCTCCAGACAAACGTTTCTGGATTCGCGCATGACATTTTAAGAGAAATTTCTTTTGCAGTATAACGGAACTTTTGATATACCCACCTACAAGTATCAGCTTTTACCAAAAAATGGCCTACGCAAAGCTTATACAAATTGTTATTTTCTTGAGCAAGGGCAAGATTGGTTTATGACAGACAGACATACATTCATCAATGCAGACAGGCTAGCCAGGACCTCTTAGAACCTGAACTACACCGATGGTCCAAAATCCCAACCACTTTCTTTCTTTGTATTCGACCATTCGGAACGTTTTGACATTGGAACGAATCGGGCAAAATGGTTTGTGATAGACAGAAACACAGACAGACAGGCAGGGGCATGGTTAAGTGATTTAACCAGCTAAGCTGCTCTCCTAGCTACCCCGGTGGTCTCAATTGTAAGACTCCTTCCGCTGTTTACTCTGGTAGGGATATAGGTATACCGGCTCACTGTCCGTCCGTTCATCTGTCTGTCCGCTGTAATCTAGAACCTGATATAACTAAAAAAAAACTATTCAAACTTGCTTCATGAAACTTGGTATGTGATTAAGTGGCAATATGCTAATTATGAACGTTATTTTTTCGCCGTTACAAGAACATTGCATTTACTATGGTAACAGAAATAGTCAAATTATTGCGAAAACAAAGTTATCCCAGATAAAAGCTAGCTTGATGAAACTTGGTATGTGAACAGGTGCTGGCTATGCACGTCATTTTTGACGTCACATAAAATTGATTGTGGTGTGGTTGCTATGGTAACAAAAATTGCCAAAATGGTGTATCGGTAGGTGGTGGCTCACGCGTTGGTGACAACACCTGCGCTTGTTTTTTTGTTGTTGTTTTTTTTTGTTGTTTTTTTAAACCAACTCGGGCCAGTAAAGTAAATCAGAGGTCTAGGCTGATTTCAAAAGAAAAGTAGATGTCAAAAAATCAAGATTAGCCTTTATTCACATTCATATTCATAGTGTTTTGACTAGAGGCGTCCCTATAAGCAGTCACAAATATGGCAATACCACACGCGTCACACTTCCAGTTACATGCAAACGAGCCAAACTTCGATAGTATCCCAGCCACTGGGCGTAGACAACCATATCCTTGTAAATTAGGACTGATTAGATTGATTTGCGTTAAAATAATTCTCATTCCAAGACCATTGTTCATGTGCATGTTAAAGTACAGTTTGTTATCCTTCTTCTTATTATAAAGCTTGACTGATTTGACATCTTCCCGTAAATTGTGTTTATTGCTAAGATAATAGGCTAGGCTTGAAACTGTATAGTTTACGTCTAATTATATTTCGGTTCTGTTCTGTTCTGTGTCTCTTGAGGTTGAAGCACTAGTTGTGCACATCCCTGGATTTTCGGTGACTTACTTGGCTACTATGTTGGTCAACCAAATGTAGGAATACTGGCCAACATGAAACAAATCAAGGGTGCAAAATTACATTGAGAAAGAGCTAAAAATGTAATAGAAACATTTAAACTTATCAAAATAGATCTACTTCAATGGTGTTCGAAGCTGTCTTAGTGAAGAAACTTTGTTCTGATGTCACTGTGATGAAAATATTCCAATAGCGAATTAAGAATATCTCCATGGCACGAGAAAATGTTAGTTTCACAAGGTATTATTATAAAGAACTTATCGGGGGGAGGGGGGGAGGGGGGGCGAATTGACGTGTACACCAAAAAGCACGGGCGTACAACTCGGGCAGCGTGGGACAGGATGCTCTACCAGGATCCTTGCATCTGCTGGTTCAAATTGTAGTAATACCACCAAAAATCCTAAAATGACCCGAAAAGAAGAAGCCCAATTTTTACTCCCCCCCCCCCCCCCCCACACACACACACATTCCTGCGTAGGCGCAATACACAAAGGATCGGTATTTGAAAAATCCTCCTATCAGAGGTAATCACCCCCATCACCCTAAACACAAAATCTGTCCCCTTGTCCCCCCACAAAAATATATCAGACCCCCTACGACCTACCCCCCCCCCCCTCTGCGTGCTTTACCATAGCATAGACTCGTCTGATCAATGGCGGGTCCAGGGGGATTCAGGGGGTTCGCTTTGAACTAAAATTATTTCATTTTTATGAAGAATTTTCAGAATAAACCATCGGGTAAAGCTAACAAATCCCACCCCTCTATGAAAATTTGAACCCCTATCAAGAAATCCAGGATCCGCACTTGTTGATCTTCCTAGCAGGCACACATCGCTGACTCAACATAGAATCAACATTGATTCAACCCCATACATTGAATCAATGTTGAGTCAAGGTTATGTGCCTGCTTGGTGATCACCGGTATATACTCAGAAAGTCAACAGGAAATGGGATAACCGCGAGAATATTACGGTTTATAGAGGCTTTGTAGCATACATCAGGCACAAACCAAGAAAAGGGTCATTCAGCGTCTCTATTGTCGCATGTTCAGCCCGAACAGGCAGGTTTAGATAAACAATTTTTGGAGAGTAAAATATTATCTACCTGTTTAAACATACGTTGGTGCTCTAAATAACTGTCTCATTGAGACGGTTCTTTTGAGTACCCACAACAAATTTTTCGATCGAGAAATAAGAAAAATAATTTTATGCTACGCAGTCTTGGCAAAATGTCTGAACACTGGTCACATTGGCAGAAGTTTCTGTTTATTTGTTTGATTTGATTCAACACTTTTTCAGTTATGTCTGTACGGGTCTTCTTTGGTTGAACCACTACTAATTAAGGATTAATGTGACTTGCTCAAGGACACAACGCCAGTGAGGCTCAGACCCGCAGCCCTTTAGTCTTTAGACATGCACATTACCACTGAGCCATTGCGCTCCCAGCAATTTCGGATGAGAATGTGCAAATGCACACACGTCTAAACATTTGCTGTACTTATATGCAAAAACTGCCGTTTTCCGCTTTGCATTTAACATGCAGAAGTAAGTGAGCATTGTCAGAAAATACCACAATCACACAATGCAGACTAACCCACAGCTACACGAGGAAGAGCCGCAGAACACAGTCACGTGACATAGGGAAGACAATTAAACCAAAGCATTCATCTCTCTCTTCCTCTTCAATATAATTGCAAAACTAGAAAACACATGACTGATTATGCATATTAATAGTTCCTTACAAGCTGTAGTCCAATATGTTAATCCCAACGGCTCGTACCAGTCACAGTGGCGGCTCAGATTGGTACAGCGTTGGACTGGGGATCGAATGGTAGATAGTTCGAGAGTCGTCAGAGACAGTGAGCTATTTCCTTGAGCCAGACACTATAACCGCTGTTTAGTGCTAGTTCAACCCAGGAAGACTGGAAATGGTCCAAGTATGACTAAAAACTGTTGACAGGGTCCTAAAACATGACCACAAACTAAATGACGTAGAAAGTTGGATTTTTCAGTGTTAAATTGTTAATTTTTCAGCAACGAAATGTTTTTACATTCTCGTTATATCGTCGACATCCGTATCCAGTAAACGGCGACAACCGTACCCAGCAAATTTACTGTTGGTCGACAGCAGTACCACAAAAAATATAAAAATACCACAGAGGCATATAACAACATGCACATTCACAGATTAAAGGTAATCATGTAAGTTTATGATATATCTGCATCATATCGCCTCGATTTGCAAATTTTCTTCGGAATACTGATTTTATTTAGTTTTTGGTGAATATCCGTTGAAGTACGCCCAGCGTTAAAACAGGCTAATAGCCAGGCCTGCAAATCATTTAAAACAATAGCAAGCTATCCAAGAAACGGTTTAAACACCACAATGTAGGAACACACACTAAATTAGCACACTTACCGTTGAATTTGATGGTTTGCTTATCTGTCGACAGCCGTACCGACCGGTCGCTAGCCGTACTCCTCGGTCGATAGCAGCTTTACGCAGTATCGTCCCGGTCGCCAGCAAAAATAGCGAAATTGGTATTCCCCCCGTGTAAATATCCAATATCCCTGAAATTGACCAGAATATTGAACACAGCATCCTATATCCCTGTATGTAAAATGGAAAGTATCCTATATCCCTGGAAGTAAAATGGCAAATATCCTGTATCCCTAAGACCACTATACAAGCCTCATTCCTTGATGAAGACTGGTTCAAACTAGCTGCATCAAGTTCTAAATGTCAAAACTCAACACTACGGTTCAATCAAACTCTTTACAAATTTCAATTTGAATGTACTATTTTTTTTTTTCGCTTTTCGTCATTTGGACTGATACGAAAAACGAACAACGAAATACAAATAGGTTTTTGAATCTCTAGTGCCGAGAAAAAATTATTGTATTATTATTATTATCATTATTATTATTATTATTATTATTATTCGTCGGATTCGTCGTGTCCACATGTGTGGGATGAAAATACTCATTTTATTAAACATAGTACCTATAGAAAAATGATTAGAAATACAAATATTTAATATTCAGATATTATTGCACCTTTGAGTTAAATTCCAATGTTTTACATCATTTTTCTCACGATGAACAAAGTAAACATGCATGCTGGTGCTATAAGAACGCTATTGTATGGTTGTGCATATGTACGGGAGATAATCCACTCTCTAAAGCTCTTGGATTATCTTCCCGTACATACGCACAAAAACATATAACCTTTACGTATAATATCCTATTATCTAAACATATCTAATAATATATTATCGGATACTTATCACACGTTGCATGACATCCTTATTGCTCTCGCTGATTCGACGTCGATGTGACGTTCACCACGTTATTTCTGTTTTAAAACCTTCCTATATACGTAATGAGACGTATCGTGAGATAAAGAACCTATCGTCATAGCTTGGCTACCTTGATTTTTTTGATGTGGCAAATCAAAAGGAATCAATATGTATAATGAATCTCAAATTAGATTTTAAATTTTCATGGAAACAAGTAACTCTCAAATACCTATCTTACTGAATTTTCAAAGAATCTGAAGAGAATCGAATGGGCTTGTTTAAAGCTGCATACTCTGTAACTATGAACATTTTTCGAAAAAATTTATTTTCTTTTTAAATCATTTGTAAAAGTAGAATTAAGCTATGTTTTCACAATAAAAATGTTCAGTACAGCTGAAACTGCATGGAAAGTGAATTATCATATCAAATAGGTGTTTATTTCTCTTATTGGTAATTATTTGCGTCCCTCCAATGATTCTAGACCTTTGAATTTTAACATAAATGCAGTTGTTTTGAAAGTGATAACTTGTTAAGATTTACGAAAATGGTAAAATGTTTACCTGAATTTGAGTATTTTTACTGTGTTCTTGAAAAATAAAAACATTATTTTTAAAATTAGAAGATTAAAAGTTACAGACTATGCAGCTTTAAAGCGATTCTGATTGATAGACTGTTATCATTACCAGACAAGATTAACTGTAATATACTGCTACATGTAGCATGCAAAGCAATGTCTGTGACTAATCAAATTTCAACCTCTGCCATTAAAATGGTCATTTCAGGAATACTATCAGATTGTAAAACAGATCGAATCCAAATCAGGCTAGATGTTCTGTTGGGCCTGATCTAGATCCAAATTGTTTGTAATGGTTTTCAGCAGATAAACATAGGTGTCTATTCTCTTGTTGTTTCTTTTGATTCTGAAATATTTGATGTTCAGGGGGGTGCAAGATAGCTGTGTTTTAGATTTTGCCTATTTATATTTTTAAGACATAACAGAGTACTGGAGCTGACGACTATATTTAAGCTGCGATTTGTTTGTGAAATCTTCAAGTAGTGTATGAATTGATGTTAGATGCTCAGAAAACAGCAGTTTGTAGTAATCAGGCATTACACGTATGTTAGCCCTTATTTTTAAATGCTATAATTATTACGTTAATTAAGCAATTTTTAAGCCATTTCAGTTTCGTATCAAGCACTTGGACTTTTAACTCCATCAATGCATACCAACTCTAACAAAGAATGAAGGTGTCTGCAAAAATCACAATTCACATGTTTGAGGTGATAGAAAGGTAATAGTTCAGCCAAATCAGGCTTAGAGATAAATACATGGCCACGGTGGCGTTACCAGGGATATTGGCCCGTTAAGGCAGTGGCAGCTTATGCGCAGTTCTTTACATCGCAGCGACATAAATGACGTCATGGTCCTAAGGGTGCATGGGAGGGCCGATATGGGTGCACGGGAGGGCCAATATTGGTTAACGTAAGGGCGGATGAGTTTATGTGAGCAGGCTGTTATGGGTTTGGACTCACGATCAGTACCAGCTCGTTACTAGTTAAGTAATACATGTCTCCACACATTTTAGGGCTCGATTGTTGACAGAGCTCTTTTGTTTTCGGCTTGTCCATCCGTCCGTCTGTCTGCTGTTGTGGTCATTATTGCTTTGATTATTATCATAAAAAAAAGAATCAGAGTGTCTTACAGTTTGGATCCAGTTCAAGACCGAAGTTATTTCGAACCTGATCAGGGTCGATCCAAACTGTTTGCAAAATTAGCAGGAATGTCCATTCACATCCATAGATAAGATGGTGAACTGTCGAATACGTGCTTCTATTTCTCTCTGATTTTTTATGTATATGATATAGAAGAAATAAGCAAACAAGCAATCTGGTCTTTCATTCACTTTATCTGGAGATATATTAACCCACTGACAGTTTTTTTGTGAGATAAGGCATCGAAACAAATTGGTTACGCTTTATAGGGGGTATGACCTTAAGTTACGTTCCACTACAGTTATAAAGCTGTAAAAAAAATCAATAGCATTGACAACCGACCCTATATGAAGGTAGGTTCTAAGTCGCATAGGTCCAGTCCTAACAGTTTGAAGAGTTAAAGTCCTATTAGAGACCACTGGAGAGGATAATTTCTTCTTAGTATGACGTGGTTGGAGAAAAAAAATTCTTCTGTTTGGACGATTGCCAGTCTAGTTGGGGTACCTACTCCCTAATTACGCTAAAATAAAACCTCTTCCTGTGTTGCAAATCGCCTGTGAGAAATATTCAACTTATTCCGCTTAAATCCTCCAAAACAGTGACCTATAGCGACTGGAAACTCACCGGTCATTTTTTAACTGTAAATTTGGAACCTTTTACTGTACATACTCTTGAGAGGTGACCGACTTGTCCAGATCTGTCCAAACTCACCGTGGTCAAAGTTACATTCCAATATGTATCCGGACACGGATACATCCGTGATCCGGAAGATGAAGATGAACTCGTTTTTCCAGCTATTAATGTTGCAAATCGCCTTGCTTTCAACTTCAAATTTAGACTGAAAAAGTTATGTTGATTTATGGATTTCAGTACAGCCTTTTTACACCCGTGTGCGTGAGTCGGTAGTGGTCCAGGACTGCGGTTTCAGATTTATCAAACATTTGAGCAGAGTTCGTCCCCGTCATTTCTTCGTTAAATCAATAATTCTTCGCTTTGTGGATGTTAATAATTTAATTTATTTATCTTCTTGTTGAACAATTTGATCGCAATTTGCGAATTATGCTGCATTGTTGGTAAGTAGTTATAAGCGTACTTACAGTGAGAAACCCCCTCCCCTGCAGAAGGGCCCTCGATCACGTTAGTAGGCTATGTTGCAGATTAAAGGGGGTCTGAACAAAGACCAAGTTTTGATTGGAAAAGAACCTGAGGGATGTAGAGGCAATGCTGAGAAACCGTCTCCTTTTATATAAGTTTGATAGATTGCCGTTTTATAATGATTGCTATGTTCTCGGGGCTATGCCCATGACTTCTTTTGGAATAAACAAGTAAAGGCTTTCACAAAAAGCTTGGTCTACGCCTTGCCTGTATAAATCTGAACACGTCATGTTTTAAGCAAAGAGAATATACGATTGTGACAAACAGCAAGACTGTTGTGTCAGGTCCAGAAGACAGTAGGTCAGGTGAGCAAAATACCACTTTTTTGGCTGTATCACTTTTCTTCTTTTCAGTTGAATTTTCTGTCTTGCTTGCGTGTGATTTTATTGAATGACCATGAAATTATCAGTAAGGCTGTTTGCTTGTATCATTAATAGACCTGGCCAAGGAGTGAAAACAATAAGGTACTCACTCCCCTGCAAAACAATGCAATTATAACAATGACATCTGCGTGATAACTGTGTATAAACACACTGGTAAATGTATACGTCCATTTGGTGGAATTTACGTGTATTGCCGGTACTTCATAGACCGGAAATGCTAGATATTGGTGTTAATACTATATAGAAAAACGTGCCATATGCCTAATGACTATACAATTAGACCATTTTTAGGTATTCAGTATGTGTATGGCGATTTATGTAAGCTTTTAGGAATAGATTCGAGTACCGATCATCCAGATCGGTACTCTAATCTATTCCTGAATGCATACATTTTTCGCAATGTGCATGCCTAATACTTAAAAATGATCAAATTCTATAGTCCTTTAGGCATATGGCATGTTTTTCTATATAGTATTAACACCAATATCTACCACTTCCGGTCTATGAAGTACCGGCAATACGCGTAAATACCACCAAATCGACGTATACATTTACCAGTGTGATAAAGGCATTCAGTGAACTTCACTTTTTGGCAATTAATTCTACATGCATGTAGTGATGCAAATTGAACTTTAAAATCTAATACTCCTATACACCGCCTAATTGGTGATAATTATTTAGTTACAAAAAGGTTTGTCAAATGGGCTATGATATGATGGAATTTGTCCTCATTTGTGCATTTGCATTTATAATTTTCCCTTAACACACGGATCATTGCCTTTATTTGACTATCATTAAATTATTATACAGTTTTAAAAGACAAAGTAACGTGTAAGTATAGTCCATTTTTTGAGAGAAAGGTTTTCTTACTTACGGATATCAAAACAGTTCCATCTAATGCTGAGTGAGGCCATGGTAATGATTCTGTGTCTAGTTCAGGTTCACAGAAATTTGGCATGCAAGAAAATATTGTGGCCTTACCAGCGGTTACCCGTTCGCTTGTTCCTAGGAAATAAATCGCTGTGTTCCCTTGTTCCTCAATTAAAACTCTTGATTTTCTATGTTCACTGCTCCATAAAAGTTTATTTCGCTGTTCATCTGTTTTTAAACAAGTTTCCAACTAAAAGTGTGTGAAAATGCGTTAAGGTTACAAATTCATGTAATTCATAAGCCGCTGTAGAAATAATGTGAGAATGGAAGTATGAAGGAATGAAAGAGAACTGTATATAAATTGTCAATTCCATGGCAGTTGCCGTTGAGCTATCAAGATAAATTGTAACAGGAGCTAACATGATAAAATATCAACACACACAATTGTATATTAGACCGTTATGTGCAAATTTGTAGCCCCTAATTTTAACACTAAAGACATTTTTAAAAAAAGAAAAAAACGACGTTCACTGAAATCCTGTACGCACATTAATTTTATAATTGTTAGAAGATCATTTTCAATGGGCGATTTGTCACATAGCGAGATTATTGAATCTTTACAGGCTGAGTGTCTGTTCAATATCAGCTACTGACGAGAGTTATACTTGCAATCCATTTTCTACACATTGAAGAAATAGTTCGTGTTAAAATCTCTGTGTGCTTTGAAATGACAGTGAGTGAAACGTATAGCATGGTACCAGACCTGGGGCCTAATACTTTGAAAAGTATTCAAATACATTACAGTTACTTTGACTTATCAATGATTACATTTACAGGACCTGTAGAAATGTAATGATTAAAATTACAATTACTTTAGAAATGTAATCAAATACATTACTAATTAATTTTGAAGTTTTTATTTAAAATTGCAATGCCATATAGTACTCACTTTTAAAATTATAAAGATAGATAGGGTCTTTAAACTTATACATAAAGCCATGTCCCATACTGTTATTTCTTAAATTAGCTATGAAATTTTATTCATGTTCATATTAAAAGTAAACAAATATATATACACTATGTACAGTTCATAACAATGTGTTTTTTTTTTAAGTTTGATACATCATACATGGGAGCCGGACAAAACATCCTGGTACAAAACACCCCATGCCATTTTTTGACACCCTGGACAAAACATCCCACATAGATATGCCTCCCGGAACAAAACATCACATGTTGTTTTTGTCACCCTGGACATAACATCCCATGCTGTTTTTGTCACCCCGGACATAGCATCCCATGCCATTTTTGCCACCCCACATCAATTAGTTGTTTTTACCCCAAATTTAACCAAATTATTATAGCACTGCTTGTAAGGAGGTTATGATAGATTGCTTTTTTTATTTATCAACCGGAGCACTTGTTTGTACCCCAAAACTTCTGTGTTAGACTAGAATTTTAAGACAAATTATGGCTTAATGCAGGTCAAAAGTATTGCAGAATGCTTCAAGGGGAGCATTCTGCAATACTGTTGACCATCATTAAGCTACCTTTTGTCATTAAGATCTTTGTTTTATGTCTATTTTTGGAGTGGTCGTTTTACACAGGTTTTACTGTATCTTTTTTTATTTTTCAGATGGCATGCCCAACCTAGGAAACGCTAATGCTAAATGTCTTGTACAACACTATCTGACCAGTGCATAGCAGTAAAAACAGTACCAATGCAATGCAATATTATCTGCTATATGATAATGTTTGCTCATAATTTCCAAAATAATAAAATAAAATAAACAAAATTATTGTAACAAAGCGTGTAAGGAGGTTATGATAGATCATGTTTTATTTATCAAGCGGAACACCTGATGTTTGTACCCAAGGACTTCTGGTAGACAGAAAGGAGAAAATAGTCATATTTTTACAATTATTTAAATTGAATACCTTTGCCTATAGCTGATAATACAGTAGGAAACCTGTATTACAAATGCCTTGCTCAGTCACTTGTCGTGAAGCGGTATAAGCAGACTATTTATAATCCAATTGATTCTGAAGTGTCTGCAGAACTAATTCTGAAGAGTCTGCAGCAGTGAAGACATATATTCAGACTAATTTTGACCAGTCTGCAGCCGTGAAGACGTATGATCAAATTGATTCTGAAGAATCTGCATCCGTGGAGACGTATAATCCAATTGATTCTGTAGAGTCTGCAGCAGTGGAGACGTATAATCCAATGGATTCTGAAGAGTCTGCATCCGTGGAGACGTATAATCCAATTGATTCTGAAGAGTCTGCAGCCGTGGAGACGTATAATCCAACTGATTCTGAAGAGTCTGCATCCGTGGAGACGTATAATCTAACTGATTCTGAAGAATCTGCAGCAGTAAAGATGAATACTCAGACTAATTCTGAGGAGTCTGCAGCAGTGAAGACTTATAATCAAACTAATTCTCAAGTGTCTGTAGCAGTGGAGACGTATAACCAGGCCAACTCTGGAGAGTCTTCTTCCGTGGAGACATATAATCTGAATAATTCTGGAGAGCCTTCATCCGTGGAGACGTATAATCTGAATAATTCTGGAGAGCCTGAAGCCGTGGAGACGTATAATCTGACTAATTCTGGAGAGCCTGAAGCCGTGGAGACGTATAATCTGACTAATTCTGGAGAGCCTGAAGCCGTGGAGATGTATAATCTGAATAATTCTGGAGAGCCTTCATCCATGGAGACGTATAATCTGAATAATTCTGGAGTTTCTTCATCCGTGGAGACATATAATCTGAATAATTCTGGAGAGTCTGCATCCATGGAGACGTATAATCAGAGTAATTCCGGAGAGCCTGAAGCCGTGGAGACTTATGACCAAAATGAATCTGAACAGCCAGCATCCTTGGAGACTCCAAGACTGCCGACTGTTCAGAATCAGATTGATTCTCACAAAATGAATAAGCAAAATGAATCTGAACAGTCGACAGCCTTGGAGACATATTATATGTCTCCAAGGCTGTCAACTGTTCAGAATCAGATTGATTCTGAAGTGAAACCGATTGTTTGTGGAATTTGCGGTAAGGTTAAAGAACTGAAGTCAAGAGAGGATCAATTCATTGATACCGATCAAAGTATTTGTAAATGCTTTGATCCAGAATTAAGCATTAAGAAGTCCAAGTCCAAGTCTAAGCAGACAAGGGGAAAACCAATTGTATGCACATGCCTCATCTGTCGTAAAGGCTTTACTCATGAATATTTCTTAAAAAAGCATATGTCAGTACACGAAGAAAAGGAACGTCATCCATGCGAAACATGTGGTAAAAGTTTCTCTTTGGCATTTCAATTGAAGAGACACAAGCTTGTTCACACTGGAGATAAACCATATGTATGCGAAGATTGCGGGAAAGGGTTCGGCCTTAAAGCAAACCGTGACAAACACATGCTAATACATACAGGGGAACTTCCGTTTGAGTGTAAAACCTGTGGTAAGCGTTTTAATAGAGTTTCAAACTTGAACAACCATCTGATAGTACATACACAAGAGACACCTTTTATATGCGGAACTTGCGGGAAAGGCTGTAAAAGTAGAGAACAGTTAAAACGACATACACTAGTTCATTTAGGAACGTATGCATGTGATTCGTGTGATAAACGTTTCACTAATGCTTCAACCTTGAGCAAACATAAGGTCGTTCATACTGAAGAGAAACCATATACGTGTCCTTTTTGTGATAAATGTTTTAATCATTCAGCCAACTGGAAGAAACATATGGTTGTGCATACAGGTGAATTGCCATATAAATGTGATACATGTGGTAGACGTTTTAATCAGTCGTCTAACTTGAAAACACATGTGCTAGTTCACTCTGGGAAGAAGCCATTTGTATGTGGTACCTGCGAAAAGGCCTTCATCAGTTCACCACAATTAAAGAGGCATATCCAAACACATCATACATGAAGATATACATGTACATATAGGGTAAAGTCGGGTAACTTCGGACATCGGTAAATTCAGACATACATTTGCAAACAGTGGAAACCCAGATGAGACTGCTCCTTATGAGCCGTCTCATCAGGATTTTCACTGTTTGCTTGGTTAATTTATTTTTTATTTCCATTAATCAAAATATGAAACAAACAAGGTCGCTGTCCGAAATTAGCCGACCGTCCAAATTTACCCGACTTTACCCTTGAGCATCTTACATAAGTGCACATGCATTATTGAATTTATAAAGTGAGTTAGGGAGAAGAATTTAATGTGCCGTAACATGAGATTTCAAACAATGTGGTATATGCGACCAGCAAAGGCTCAGACCAGCCTATGCATATGTGAAGTCTGATCAGAACCTTTGCTAGTCGCTTGAGTATTCTACTGACTGAACATCACATGCAGCTTCTAAGCTTAAAAAGAGGTTGTGCATGCTTGTCTGAGTATTTTCATGTCAAAATGCCACATTGTTGGAAGTCACTTGTCGCGGCTCATATGTGATGGTCAAACTCTCTAAATGTAAGAGTACCTATGGAAATTCATTTCTTGTTTCTCAAGTAAAACATATGTTGTTGGTACGAAAATAAGGTTCTAAATGAGTCAGGTCTTTTTAGTGCCAACAATAAATGCTATAACTGATGGACAAGAATAAAATCACAATTTTACACTGAAAATGTGATTATCTCGAAGTGTGCCAACAACAAATGTTATATCTGATGGACAAGAAAATATTTACAATTTTGCGCTTAAACCTTTTATCTTACTACAGTCAATGCAGCCTGAACAGGGATACAGTTGAATATCATAAATATCCTGGGGACTAGAGATTTTATTTCGAAGTATTGAAAGTTAGAATTATGCAGAGGTCACTATGATAATATTTATGTATAACGGCCATAAATGATTAATATCAGTATTTTCCTATCAAATATATGTTTTGTGTATGTAAAAGATATGTATTTAAAAAAAGTATTAAAAAAGTTTATAAATAGGACCTATTCTCTGAATTTATTGTGTCGGAAATTTATTTTGTATAGTATAGGCCAGTATTTTTTAAAATCTTACTTTTAATTTTCGAAGTTTTATTGTATTTGATTTAAGCAGCTATTCCTGCTTCCTTCATGTGTGTATCAGAAATGTCAAGGTCAATTCAGAATGATTGCTATAGCTGGAGTTTATGAGCAGATTGATTTGATAATTTTCACAAATTACCAATTCATCTCCTTCATAGCATTAAATAACAATGGTTTGAAGAAGAGGGACCTGTCTGCAATGAAAGAGTCCATAGGTGGATAGAGAAAATTTTATCAGGGGTTCCTGATAACCTTTTTTGATCATCAATGCGTATTTCGTAGAGAACTGTACTAATCTTCCGCGAGAGGCAATTTGAACTAAGGTACCCAATGGCTTCTTGGGGGTATCATACCAATTGTTTTTTTGAAATCTACAGCCACTTGTGATTTTCCAGGGGGGTCTGGACACCCTGTCCACCTCTGAAACAGCCCATAGAGATGGACCTTAAATTCAGTAAAATCTACATTAATATTCTGAAAATGCCATTTTATGGTTTACCTTCCGCTTCGACATACCCTGAGGTTGATACATGCTTATTTTCTTCAAAACAAACCAATTTAAACTGTCAAGCATAATATTCCTTTAAAATGTTACCAGACTTTAAAAGTTAACAAGAATCTCATAAAATAAGAACTGCCAAATTCTGGATTTTGCTCTCAAAGACAGGAAACAGGAAGTGGTATATGCGATGAAGGAGGATGATTGGGAAGTCTGTGTCTGTACGTTTTCTCGGCAGATAACATTCAAATTATTTGGGGGTGGGGGGTGGCAGCTTGAAGGCTCAACTTACGTTCCATCCTGGAAAGAAGCCATTTACATGCTATATGTTTGTAAAAAAATTATACATAATAGGTCAAGAGTTGCACATTTTAGCGCTAAATTGTGAATGTATTCTCATCCATCAATTTTAACATATGTTTTGGATGCTCAAAAGAACCGTCTCAATGAGACTGTTCTTTTGAGTACCCACAACACATATTTCGGTTGAGAAATAAGAAAATTAATGTATCTAGGCGCCTGAACGGACTTTTATTTTGACATCCAATTTTAAGAGTAACTTTTAGAAATTGAGTAAAAATATAACCAGCTATAGCAATATCCAAAGGTAGTACATTGAATACTAAGTAGTTCAGACTAATACTTAGCCCCAGAGGGTATATATAGCTGTGCATGAAGTCTTAAAGTTGGACCGGCAGACCAGTTTGTTTGTGGGTATTCATTGGATTGTCTCAATGAGTTTAGATCCCCGCTAAAAGTGTAACTGCTCAGGCTATTCCTTTATTTTCAAATTGAAATAATTATATGAATGACTCACATGTATGAATCCAGAAATGTTCGTCAGGAGGGTGGGGTGGCAGTGTTCGATGAGGAAGTTTGTACGGGATTTCACGCGAGGTATAATAATATAAGGATCAAACATGATTTTCTATACATTAACATCTGTTGGATCCCAAGAGTGTCGCTGAAACCCGAGGATGAAAATTGAGGGTTTTGACAACCCATGGGGCCTAGAAGATGTTAATGTAGAAGTAAAGCACGTTTCATCGCTATTATCAGATTATTGCATAAAGTCATTGCTGGGAATTTTTGGACAAAAAAGTTTTGAAATTTTCATTTTGTGTATAGCGTAAATAAGCACAAAAGCATGAGAAAAACGCCTAATCCAGAGCCAAATTTTACGCCATTTTAATGTCACTTAATTATGTTCACCTCTTTGCACGCTTCTTTCGATGGCGTCATTTTTGTGATGGCCCAGAAACTACATAAAAATTAAAATTCCAAAAATAACAAAAAAAGATCATCAACGGCATGTGACCTGCCTTGTTTGATGCATTAGTTTATGCTAATTAGGACGTACTTTTGTTATTTCATGCGATACAGCTTTCTATGCAATATTTATTTACTCATAATATTGTGTTATTGAACTCGAAACTATGAGTTAAAGAGCATTGTTATATACCTTATGAGAGTTTACTATAGAAACTTGACGTGTTTCAATCGCTGACAGTTGTACTTTTCATCTAAATTTAACGTGTCGCAATACGACAAATCACTGTCCGCGGGCTTCATTCCCATTAATGCATTGCAGCAGAGGGCTGCAACGCCATTAAAGCCCGCTCAAGGACATCGTCTGCGAGTTAAGATATATCGTCGCTAATGTTTTATGGAGAAATGACCAAACTATTTCAATTAGCATAAACTACGTTCCTTTATCATATCGAACGGGCGGCAATCGAAAACGTTCTGAACAATCGATGAACTCGGATCACAGTTCGCTGGAAACAGTGTTTTTGATTGACATTTGTCGCCAGTCGGGCGACAAACGGCAGTCGAAAGCTCTGTTTCTAGCCATCTTGGATCCACGTTCGTATTAACGTTTTCGATTGCCTCCTATCTAAAGTGTTTATTAAATATAGGCCTACTGAATACGTAGCCAAAACAATCCGAAACAAGGGCTACTAGGAATAATTTACAGGCGGGCGACAAACGGCAATCAAAAACTCTGTTTCTAACGATGTACGTTCGTCGATAGTATTATCGTTTTCGATTGCCGCCTATGTGAAGTGTTTATTGAATAAAGCCTACTGAATACATAGCCAAAACAATCCGAAACAAGGGCTTCTAGGAATAATTTACATTTTTCATGTTCCTGTTGAAAAAAAAATTCCATACCGGATATGCGGCAATCGAAGACTTGATGAATAATCGATGAACGCGGGTCAGAAATCGCTACAACCAGTGTTTTCGATTGTCAATTGTCGCCACTTGGGCGACTAATGTCAATCGAAAACTCTGTTTTTTTTCTATTTTTGGTCTACGTTCGTCGATAATATTGACGTTTTCGATTGCCACCTATCCGGTGTGAATTCGTTGTACGCTTCATGATGTTAAGGTGGTCATTTTTTGCATACAATTGAATAAAAGTATTTGGGACTGCTTGTGCTTGAAAGGAAGGTATATAACAATGACGATATAACATTCTTTTCCGTGTATTAGTGTTTGCCAAGCCCTTGTGTGATAATATGTTGCAGCCCTCACGGCTTCGCGGTTCGGGCTGCAACACATGATCACACTCGGGCTTGGCAAACGTTAATATACGGAAAAGAATGTTTTATCCTCTTAATATAAAGCTTATGTAGTGAAAAAAATGCATTTACTTGGCATTTTACCCATCTCAACCAAGCTGTGACATTGTCTTAAACAGACCGTGACACCCAAACTCCGATCACTGTCCAAACTGACACAATTCTGTGCAAATGCAGTGATTATGATTGTGTTGCTATTTTCAGTTAGAAACGATAAACAACTTCGAAACTCGAAGTGGTAAATACATCTGGCAGTTTTCAAACAATATTAATTTTCCTTTTTAAAGGAGGGCTTGCCTAGTCTAAAAACAGCATGTGCACCTTGTATGTTGGGAACACCTCCAAATTTGGTTACTTTTTACACTGCACTAAAACCATGTCATGAATGAACATTAACAGTAGTTATTGAGTCAGTCGGTAAGACACTCTTCTGGCAAAAGAAAAACACAAACAGTTATCAGTTATCTAAAGCGACACCTAGCGCCTTACACGTAAGGACTTTAAAAACACAAAAAATGAAATTAATATAATTTACTTATTTTAAATGTATCATTTTTTTCAATTTTGCAACAATGAACATCAACTTGTCAGCAAAACATGTTTTTAATTTCATGCCATAATAATAAATACTGTTAGGACAACAGTTTATCGAATAGCAATACCCTTAGATTCTAAAGTTGCAATTTGAGAGATCAGACGTGATTTAAAGTAATTGTATTAAAATATTTTTATTAAAGATCTGGATACAAATTACCCTCGAAGCCCTATTATTTGTCTGGAACTGACGATAACCAGCCAGAAAGTATATAGTTAATGCAAATATCGTTGAAACACTCGACATAGGTTGCCGTTCTAACGTTGGGTCGTCATCTTTGGTTTACAAGACCTGCCTCGATATTTAACTGTCCCTGTAGCCTGATAACGACCTCTTAGGCGTTGTATAATTGATAGCCTTTCCCAAAGGCCTAGAACTTTTCAATTAGTCATTTTATTTTTTTCCATATAAACATATTTCTACTTTGTTGCTAGTCTATAGTCTGGTGTTAAGTTCTGATAATCATACAACTCTACTGTAGACAATTATTAAATTTATAGACTAGCCATGAACATAACCATTTGGAAAAGAAAAATATATTGTTGCAATATTTTACGGGTATTAATGACCACTTTTATTATCAGACTGGTAGCTATTCTATATAGTTTACTGATGTCAATATAATGGCCCACTTCAAATCGAACTTTAGTTCCTACTATAGTAACTAAAATTTGATTCAAACATCGATAGTCGCTACTATAGTGACGTCACGAACCTACTATAGATCAACAGTGGGCCAGAGCACCGTTACTCTAGTAGCTTGTCTGGTTCCCTCATCTAGACCTATCTAGCAAGATGGGTTGAAGATCTATCAATAGCCTCAAATTTTTTTTATTTTACAAAATAGATCCTTGGTGTGTTTTATTTGCGGTCCCTCTTATTCGTAATTGTTAATTATAGTAGGCTGTGCAGTTTATTTTTTCTACTATGAAGAATTGGGGGGGGGGGCATACAGGGCTATTCACTTTGTTTGCTTGACAACTAATTAAAAAGTTGCAACTGTAGCCGTTCGGGTGTACACGTGCGCACGCATCTATTACGTAAAAACTTAAATAGCAACTTTAGTTCGATTCGAAGTGGGCCAATATCATTCCTATTGTGCCAGATCGTGTTCCGACAACCGTGACATGATTAATAAAGTTATAAAACTAAAGCTACAGTATTTTAAACATGTTTATGTACAAGCTACATGTCAAAGAGATTCAGAAGTGTATGCGACATGCCATGATCCCAAAATATATCCTCACACCAAATCTGGAATTCCTACCTCAAATTATATACAGATATGCTCTGGGCTCGACCTTGCTAGAATTGAAACCAGAGGTCAAGGTCACAGTGTCCTGGAACCAGTTGGTGACTCGCCAGGGCACAAGATGTATCTACATACCAAATATGGAACTGCTACCATAAATAATAGGCAGTGGCTAGAGGTACGGATCCGTACCCCTAGCCTGGGAGGCTAGGGATACGGATCCGTACCCCTAGTCTGGGAGGCTAGGGGTACGGACCCGTACCCTTAGTATATTCTACCATGTCAGGCTACAGGTACAGACATATAACCCTGATGAGAAATTCTAAATTATCATGATGATAAGTGTTAGAAAGTACCTTGTTGTTGTGTTATGAAAAGCAATCCAGTAAGTCGCCATTTGCAATGTGGGATAACTCTGTATAGTAAATATAAAACGAAACACGAATTCGGAATTTGAACAAGTGGTGCGGGATTGATGTTGTGTTGTTGTTATTATTATTATTATTATTATTAAATCAAATTAAACTTGTTATTAATGATTTCTTTTTGCTGTTTTCACTTTCGGTTTGTTCATTAGCGAGGGTGCGAACAACATTCTGTGATTAATTGGTCGGCATGATGCACTACAAAGGCATCTTTATCCCCACGCTTTTTTAAAAAGCGTTGGGGATATTGCAATCGCCTCCGTCCGTCCGTCTGTCCGTCCCTCCTTCCGTCCGTCACGCTATCTCCTCCTAAACCATTGGACGAAATCCAACCAAATTTGGTGTGTGTGTTGCTCACATGAATGGGATGTGCAACGGCACATTTTTTTTTTGGCCCCGCCCCCTGGGGCCCTTGGGAGGGGCCAAAAGGTCAAATATCATTAAATATCATTAAATTTCAATTACTAAGTCAATTTCAAAGATTTTTAAACCAAACTTTGTGTGAATTCTCACAAATGAAAGATATAAAACATATCAGACGGGATTTTCATTTGGCCGCCTGGGTCATGCCCCAGGGGTGGGACTTGGGGGTACCGTGGGGGGTTGTGGGGTCAAAAAAAAAATTTCCGAAAATCAACCAGATTTGGTGTGTGAGTTACCTACATGAATGGCATATTCAACGGCACCATTTTTTGGGGTCCCCGCCCCCTGGGGCCCTGGGAAGGGGCCAAAAGGTCAACTATCATTAAATCTGAATTACAAAGTCAATTTCAAAGATTTTTAAAGCAAACTTTTCGTATCTTCTCACATATGAAAGATATATAACATGTCAGACGGGATTTTCATTCGGGCACCTGGGTCATGCCCAGGGGTGGGACTTGGGGGTACCATGGGGGTTGGGGGCAAAAAAATTTTTTTTTTCGAAATTCAACCAGATTTGGTGTGTTAGTTACTTACATGAATTGCACATGCAGCAGCACAATTTTTTGGGTCCCCAGCCCCTGGGGCCTTGGGGAGGGGTCAAAAATTTAATTTTCTGAACATGGTCATGTGGCATATCAAATTAAAGGGAATTTGCAGTAGACCAGGATACACTGAAAAATTTTAACCTAAGATCAAACTGGTGACCTTGGGATGTGGTCAAAGGGTCAATTACCATTAGATTTCTTCGAGAGCGTGGGGATTTGCGATGGCGCGCCATCGAATGTGTTCTAGTTAAACTTAAAAGAACAAATCACAATGATTGGCTGAAAATTTTAATGTCCAACCTCACAGACATCAGAAGAACGTCCTTAATTAGCCTAATTCTACAAACAGTATCTAGACCTATTATTATAGATATAATAATAACTATTTGATGTAACCGCCTAATTCTCGCTGCTCATTTATAAAACTCCCAAGAAAATTATGTTCAGTCTCACTTTGTCAAAATGGCTAAAACGCTGAACATTGGGAAACAGTTTGAGGACTTTTCCCCTTTAGAAATTGCCATCCAGCAGTATCAGAAGGAAGAAAATGTTCAATTCTTTAGGCGCCAAAAACTTACGTTAAAAGTGATAGAAAATACAATTTTACACAGCCCGTCCGTCTGTCCGTTCGTCAGTCAGTACAATTTTATTATTTGTTTTCGTGCTTAGAAGTCACATAAGTACCTTAAGGATCTAAAAAATATTAAGTTTGTCCATACGTCTAAGGTCCTAACAGATAAACCTAGCCAGCACACAATGTCGGACCAATATCGTTCTGCTAGCAAAACGCCATTCAAATGGTATTTCGCTGGCGGGCCGACCCTTGCCCGCTTTTTTATGTTTAGTTTTGATGTTAGTTTTGATATAATGCGTAAATCAACTATTATATTTTCATATACACATTTTTGGTGCGCAAAAGAGTCTTCACGATGAGACGGTTCTTTTGAGCACCAAAAACTTACGTTAAACGTGATGGAAAATACAATTTTACACACCACCCATCCATATGTCCGTTCGTCAGTCGGTACAATTTTATTATTTTTTTTTCGTGCCTAGAAGTAACATAAGAACCTTAAGGATCTAAAAAATATTAAGTTTATCCATACGTCTAAAGGTCCTAACGAATAAACCCAGCCAGCACACTTACTTAGTTAAGTACAGGTGAGCTTATTTGACACTGCTCACTCATCTCACTCATCAGCTGCCAACGAGTAGTTTATTGGTTACTTTAATTGAAGATGAGAAGATAATTGCTGGTGAGAAGATAATTGATTTGTTACAGGTGATTAATTTCCTTTACTCATGGTCTGTTAAGGATAAGAAAAAAATATATAGAGAATTATGTTCTTTTTTTAACTTTACCGTTATTTTTTAACTCTTTTGTATAAGCTTATACTTGTTTGAATTATATATGACATATGACGTCACAGTAAATAGAGTAGCTTCCCTTTACCGATCAAAGCTGGCGGACAAAACAAATGTAAATATGCAACGCGATTTTTTGTTTGATTAAGCTATATTAATCATGATAGCTTCTCATCAGGGTTATATGTCTGTACCTGTAGCCTGACATGGCAGAATATACTAGGAGTACGGATCCGTACCTCTAGCCTCCCAGGCTAGGGGTACGGATCCGTATCCCTAGCCTCCTAGGCTAGGGGTACGGATCCGTACCTCTAGCCACTGCCTAAATAATATTCCTGAGATCAATGTCACAGAGGCTGAAAACAGTGAGCGGTCCCCAACATACATCCACAAATTGAATTTGGGGGTTAATATGTCATATAATATGAGACATGCTCTTAACACTGTGATTTGCTTGCTGTTGGTGAGTTGTCTTTTCGGTGAATTGTTTTAGCTTACACACGACCGTTATGCTAACAGTATGTTATATAAATAGACAACCAGGTTGAGGGTATCAAAATACTATTCCGAAACAAATGCTTGCCGCGAGAGTGCCGCAAGCAAAAAGCGCATATTTGACCTTTATAAATTATAAAATGGTTAAATAAATTACTTACGTCTTTTCTATCTTTCCGTTATCCGAATTGTTTCGCAATGAACTACCAGCGAAAATCCAAAAATCTTTAGGACAGAGTTGGGCACCAGTGTATATCAATGAACGACAGAGTGATTTTGCCATTTCGCGAGGGTTTTATTTTCACGAAACTTTGCATATGCGAAGCTTCACCAAGATAAAGTCCTCCCGAAAATTTCAGAATTTACAGTAATTCAAATGTTAGATCTACTGTTTCAGGTTCTTCACCACATCCAAGAAACCGGAAATGACAACATGTTCGTCATGGCCCTCCGAACATTATCGGAGCCCAAAAGGGTTTTAAGGCCCGGGGGTGTACTTATAATTTCAACCCCTCTTCCTATACACCTTACACATGTCTGGTTCATTAAACTGTTTCACGACATTTGCAAGAAAGCGCTACCCAATCTGCTTTCGACGGAAGAATATCTTGAACTATTTACTAAATCCGGATTTGAGTGTGTTGCTGGTATGAAACTGTTGGGTAAAGCAACCCCTTCGCTTTTCAAAAATCACTTTGATCCAGAAGAGTGGCGACTGGGCACGTGTTTGTTCGGAAATGACGTCACGACGGAGCGATTGAGGCAACGCATTGGAGGTTCCTTACAAAAGTTTATGGCTGACCACGACCAGACGTCATCAACTGGGTCCTGTGAGTGTTTGTGTGCATTTCAATATATTATACGGAGTCTCGTAAGAGCCTTCTCATGGGCACAGTATGACAGTAGACGAAGGTTATTACCAAAAAGTCGACATATCATTTCGATCCACTTGATCACGGGAGCGGTACACGTGAATTGCAACGTCATTGTATCAATATTGTGGCCGCGGCCATATTGAAGATTGTATCCGCTTCGATGATACAATTTTCATCAGCTCTGTGTCTATTTGATATAATTAGTGCATTGGTCGTATTTTAGCAGATATGTTGGAAGCAAATGTACTGTATTCTCTGTAAGCTTCGACACACTTACTGAAACAAAGATGACGTCACAAGTCACGTGTTCCCTAACTGTTGATGGGTAATGCAGAGTTCGACTAAAGATTGGAAGGTCCCTGATTTGAGCCTCCTTGAGCAAGACATTTTATTCTCACTTCTATTGCTAGTTCAATCTAGGAAAACTTTCGAGTGTGACAGAAAACTTGTTGAATGGGACGTAAACATCAATTCAAACTCAACTCATTGGATGGACAGAATTATATGCTCTTGTCCAATATGAAACTCGTGAGTTTGAACCTGTGCCGTGCTGAACCCGGATATATCCTGTTTTCATGGATGAAAGTTCAAAATTTCCAAAATCCTGAACTTTTGAAAATCAAATTTTAAAACTTGCGGTATGCCTATAAATATCAACAATTTCGCGTTTAAATGACCAATTGTCTTTAGATAAACTGAAATTAAACCAAAGAAGCCATAAGAATCTGCCAAATTCAGGATTTTGAGGCTGACTTTCTGTGGAAAGACAGCCTCAAAATCCTGAATTCATGATTAATCCTGAAAGCTTTCACTATTTGCCGATGTCCCACAAAAAGGAAGCTAGGCTTATATGGGTTAATTAAGAAACACATTAAAAAGAACATGAGACGCCAATAATGTGGCATTTGACATGCATAGACTCAGATAAGCCTGTGCAGCCTCCTTTTAAGCTTAGAAACTCCAAATGATGTTTGGTCAGTAGCTTAACACACATAGAATATTCAAGTGAGTAGGATCTGATCAGACTGCGCGTATGGGCAGGCTGGCCTGAGCCTTTGAGTGATGCACATACTACTTTGTTGGAAATTTAAGGCCAGATTTTTTTTATTAGTTGATTTACCGGATTTTTTTTCAGATTTAGGGTCTGGGGTCGAAAAAAAAATAAAGCTCTGAAAATGACCAGTTAACTGGTCATTTTCAGAGCTTTTTTTAAATATCTCCAGAAAAAAAACAAGTAAATCTAGTAAGGCAAACCAACAGTCTGTATTAAATTTTTAAATCTGGACAGGACAATCACTTTTTACAGTGTCACTCTAAAAATACACAGACAGAAACTCAAAACAATATTATTTTTTTCAACGAATAATACTTAGAGTCGGTGGATAAAATGAAAACTTTTTTTAGAAATTAAATTTTTTATGCTACTTTCCGGAAAATTACAGTAGGAGGGTTCGAAAATCAACTAATAAAAAAAAATTCAGGCCTAATGTCGCGTCTTTATGTTGTAAAAAATTATCATGAAGCTGAGATGCATCTGCCACTGACCACTGGTGGTTTGTAAATATGTTGTACATAGGCTACATGTATATTAAGTACTTGTCTATAATTTGTAAATAAACCACATTTTCATACACATTAAAATGAAATAAATATAAATACATTATATGAGAGTTCAATACTTTTTGCATAGGAAACAAGCCATGTCTATGGCTATACAGCGCAAATAGATTCAGAGGGTGGGGGAGGTGGTCCGGACCCCCCCCCCTGAAATATCACAAAAATATAGGGTTTCATAGCAATACTGATCCGGATCGGCTGAAAACTCGTAAAGCTGCAAAGCAAGCATTCAATATTGGGCCATCATCGGCACGCCAGCGAAAGCCATTTAAATGGCGTTTCGCTGGCGGCCTATAGTGGCCCGCTTATAGTGGTATTGGTTCCTATCCCCCCCCTCACACACACACATTGCCATTGTTTGACCCCCCTCTGACAAAACTTTCTGGAACCGCGCATGGCATGAAAAATGACAAAGACTCAGACAGACTTCTAGTCCCATCATATAACAAATGTGCAGCCTTCCCATAGCATTCATTGCTCGGAAATATAATGAAAGGGTGTTGATAAAACTTTTCCAGACATTCGGTCTCTAGCCTTCCTTGACAGCTGCAAATGCATTCCATTGGTCTAGCTAAACAAAATGTTAGCATAAAATTGTTACTATATACTTTCCTACCCATAGGGCCAAATGAAAAAAATCCTGTGTTTAGGGTAACCCGACCCTACCTAAAATTACTGGTGAAACCTAGATTTTTTCAGGTTTTCTGGGGAAAATATAATTTTATGCATTTTGAAAGGCGAAAAGACTTTCAAAATGCACAAAATTATATTTTTTTGCAAGAAAAAAAAACTAAAAAAAATATGTGTGCCTACCCTACCTAAGATTTTCAGACCCGTTATCCTAAACACTCTCATTTTTTATTTTGGCTTAAGTTTTAACATATGATTGGGTGCTTTAAAGAACCGTCTCACTCAGAGTTATTTTAAGAACCCACAGCATATGTTTTTGTTAAGACAAAAGAAAATTAAATTTTGACAAAAGGCACGTGCAGCATTTCTAAAGAATGATTTTAACCATATGGATAAGTCAGGATGGTCCAGTGTATACAGTGAGGGATTACAGGTTATAATTTCCAAAACAAAAATATTATATTTCTATCTCTGATTATCGATTTTGTCTTAGCAAACATTGCAGATCCTGATGAAATGCTGCCTTATGTAGCATTTCGTCTGGGTCTTCACAGCTTGACATAGCACCCATTTGGGGGTATCCAGTCGTTAAAGGGTTAAAAATTATTTTACTCGTATGCGATTACACAAATATCTCAAAACCTGGTCAGTATAAACTCTCTCTCTCCTGTATTAATTAGCATAAATATTTGATAGTCGTAACACTAGAAACATGCAATGTCATATGTGAAACTCCCATTACGCAGTTACGCATGTGTGCGTAAGGAAAATTGTTGTCATAAAATGTAAATCACCTAATGTGGCACCAGTGTTCTTCCATACCATAAGGGACTGCTTTTAAAGAAAATTCGCTCCCTCTGGGAGCAAATTCTTTCCTTTAAGTCAGGTCCCCATTTTGAAAAGGGACGCAAGTGATGAAAATCAGTGATTTTTTTCAGTTGTCTCCCTTTAATTTGCGTAACTATTTCAAAGTTCTGGCTGCACTATAATTGTCTCTCTCCTGAATGTCAGCGTAAAATTGTTAACATGTTCTTACCCATTACTTTTAACATCTGTTTTGGTTGCTCAAAAGAACTATCTCATTAAGACGGTTTCTCTGAGTATGCACAACATATGTTTTGGTTGATAAATAAGATTTTTCTACACACTTAACTGAAGGGCTGATTAACTGGTATTTGTTATTATGACAACATACTACGTTTCCATGTTTAGCTAATGAATCATCTTAATGCCTTTCAGTAAGTTCTGGAGCTTTCTAAAAGCTTTCAGAAATGCACCACAAGGTACAATTAAAGCAGTTCTACACAACATGGCTCAACATATGTGTTTTGAGATTTGTCGCATATGTAAATGTCTTGTCACAAATTCCACAAATATATTGTTTCTCTCCAGTATGTACTAACAAATGGTCTTTAAGAGTCGACGCCTTTCCAAAACATTTACCACAAATATTGCATGAGTAAGGTTTATACCCTGCATGTACTAGCTTGCGATGCGTCCTTAAGGCTGACGCTTGTCTAAAACAT
Source organism: Loripinus fragilis (assembly GCA_964019695.1). NCBI lineage: Eukaryota > Metazoa > Mollusca > Bivalvia > Lucinida > Lucinidae > Loripinus > Loripinus fragilis. The sequence goes on from OZ026530.1 coordinate 18,001,605, forward strand.
TTACCGCACGCTTCACAGTTAAATGGTTTATCTCCAGTATGAACAAGCTTGTGCTCAGTAAGATGATTTGGCTGTTTAAACCCTTTTCCACATGTATCACAAGTGTAAGGTCTCACCTCTGTATGAACTGAAATGTGCCTTTGTCGGTGCTGTTCCCGTCTAAAGCATAAACCACAAATGGGGCAGGGATATGGTTTATCACCTGTATGCACTAACATATGCCTTTTAAGGTTTGACGCACGTGTAAAGCATTTACTGCATGTCTTACAAGATAGAGTTTTGTCAGATGTATGTGTGCGCACGTGTCCTTTCAAGGGCCTTGCCTTCCTGCACTTACTGCACGTCTGACAAGTACATGATTCTACATCTGTGTGGACTAAGATATGCTGTTCTGGAAGAGAATCCTTCAAACAAGATTTCCCCTTAATACCATGATCAAATAATTCATTCGGCTGATGCAACAATTCATGTATTTCCTTTGCATGGACCAAACCCATTGAAGCACTTTCTCTATCCATATTGTTACAATGTTCGACTTTAACATGTAAACCATCCATATTATTACAATGTTCCACCTTCTCATGTAAACTATTCATAATGTTATATTGTTTGACCTCGTGTAAACCATCCATATTATTATAATGTTTGATCAGCTCATCGCAGGTTTGAGAAGTACATGATTCTACATCTGTCTGGACTAAGATATGCTGCTCTGGAAGAGAATTCTTCAAACAAGATTTCCCACTTATACCACAATCAAACATTTGATTTGGCCGATGCAACAATTCATGTATTTCCTTTGCATGGAACAAATCCATTGAAGCCCTTTCTCCATCCATATTGTTATAATGTTCGACATTCTCATGTAAACCATCCTTATTGTTATAATGTTCGACCTCCTGGTGTAAACTATCTATATTGTTATAATGTTCGGCATTCTCACGTAAACCACCCATATTGTTATGTTTTACCTCATGTAAACCTTCCATATTGTTATGTTTGACCTCATGTAAACCATCCATATTGTTATGTTTGACCTCATGTAAACCTTCCATATTGTTATGTTTGACCTTCACATGTAGACCATCCATATTGTTATAATGCTCGATCCTCTTGTGTAAACCTTATGATCTTTATCCTTATTGTAACAGTAGTCGTCCTTCCCGCGTAATCATTTTCACCTAACCATTCATAATGCAACAATACTCGACCTTCCTGTGATTTAGACACTACTGTCCATATTGTAACTATAGTCTTCCTTCTGGAGTAAACCTTCACACACTGCATGTACCATCCATATCGTTAAATTAGTAGGCCATATCATCCATATAACAATAGCCGTCCTTCCCAGGTAAACATTTACACACTATCATCCATATTATAACAAACGCTGGTCTTCTCATGTTAATCTTTACACAAAATTACTATACCTATTGTAACAATAGTCGTCCTTCCCATGTAAATCTTTTCACATTACCATCCATACTCATGTACATCTTTGCATCTTACTTTTTCTGACTGTTACATTAGTTGTCCTTCCGGTGTATACCTTTACACAATTACAACTATATAATAACAGATGTCGTCCATCTCGTATACACACTTACATCTCACTTTATATGATTATAAAGTCGAAGGCGTTGGGTGCGAACTTTTGTTTCATTTAATTCTTTACGTCCCATCATCAATCTTTCAGTTATATAGGGACGGGTTCTTCCTGGGTTGAACCAGTACTAAGCTAGGATAAATGTGCCTTGCTCAAGGACCACAACGCAGTGACGCCGGTGAGGCTCGAACCCGCGGCCCTTCGGTCTCGAGTCAATTGGGTGCGAACTGGTTTTGTACCAAAACATTGCGGATTCGTTGCCATCATCACGTCCTGAAAAAGCAATAATATACTAAATAATATACTAATATCTGGGTGACCAAAATTGGATGAAAATGCGAACAAATGGGGTCTTATTTTCAGAGTTTGTCTGGTACTGAGTAGAGACTTGTGCAGTCTATACTGGTTAATAGGTTTTGTTTAGTAAGTTTGGTGTGACCAGGCTGCTCAATTTTGTCAGTTCTCGGCTTTAGATTAAAAACTTATAGGTCGGCTTTGGGATCATGTTCATTGGGCGACAGGCAGTAGATAGATAAAATGATATTTCAAAGAATAAAATTTGTAGTAGAAAATATCGTTTTGAAACAAATACTATATGTGCTTGATGCTTTCAGCAATGCAAATGACTTTATTGCACTAACACACCCATTTTGAATGGTCATGGCAGACATATAAAAATGATATACAATTTAACACAAGGCAATGGAAATTAAGGTATTGGAGCAAAGGTGATGAACTAATCATTCCAGTTAAATCAATGTTTCTCGCATATTAAGCAAAGATCTGATAAATTTGATCTGGCATCAATTTTACAATAATGTTATTTTTACTGTTAAGTAAACCATAATATGCCCATAATACTTAAAACTCACTCCTAAATAACAGTATGCTTTAAGAGTTTGAAGAATCCGTAATCGTGGTAGTACCTTTCTTTTAAAGATAATGCCAATTCACAGCTACGTTTTATAAAGTTTCTGTAATCTGGTAATAGGCGTCACAATATAATAATTCTTAAAATCACAATCTTGTTTATTGCAAAGGAAAAAACAGAAGGCCAATATCGGGTAGGTAGGTAGGGTAGGCCCTACCAATACTTTACAATTATTGACTATTACAATTGTTTTATTATATAATTTCTCTAAACAAAAACACAACAACAACAACAACAACAACATCTTGGCCATGGATTATGCCTTGGACAGTCTTGATTTTTTTTTACATGTTGACTAACTGATTCAGTTAATACATACAATTTATCATATGACGTCGCGTCTGGGAGTGAAATAACGCCATGCAATAAAATCTGTAAACCACTAGTGGTTTATCGATTTACGGGAAACGTTATTACGTCCATAACAACGTTGCTTACATGATGACAAAATCATAACGTTTTACGCCAGAAATGAGATTTCAAAGAATTTGTCATATGATAAATAGAATCTAACATTCGTGCTCTTGTATTATTGAATTTATTAAACTCGTTGCGAAAAAGAGATAAAATGCTCGGCAAGCCTCGCATTTTATCTCTTTTCCCCAACTCTTTTAATAAATTCAATAAAACATGAGCACTCATGTAAGATCCTCTATATTTGTTATTACAACTGCAGACAGAGATGGCCCAAATGAAATGCCGCATAATGTGGTTTTTCATCAGGGTCTATACGGTTTGCTAATACAAAAATCATCTTCAGAGAAAAAATGCAATTATGTTTAGAAATTGTAATCTGTGATCCCTTGAATTTTACAATGGACAATTCCAAGTTTATTGCATCAATCCAGAAGAAAAAAATCATTAGTGGGCCTCTAGTGGTTTTGGGGATCTGGGGAGAATGGATATTTATTTTCAAGGAGCTGGAAAACACTGGTGATTATTTTCAGGGATTTGAGGAGAAAACTCATAGTTTTGGGGATTTAGGGAGACCTGCAAAAAAAGTAAAAAAAATCTCTCCTTAAAGGAAAAGCTTTCATTTCGTTTAATATTTTTTTTTTAAATTCTTCGGCTACCGGGCACCCCAAGACCCCCTTTTGATAATCTAAATGTATTCAATTTCTTGCCAACATGCAAATCTTCTTTCATATTGTTCAATGATATGGCGAATAATTTTTACTATTGAGCAAAATTATCATTAAAACCGTTGATTTTTAGGTTGATAATAACGTAAGGAACACTCAGAATGCGCCAGATTGCGCAAATTTTTATACAAAATTTCCGGGGGACCCCCTAGCACGAATCTGAATCCACGTCACTACAGAGCTATCTACGCGCCTGGTTTGTAATGTTTAATGTAGAAAGGGTAAAAGCCTCCTTTTTTACATTTATTTGTCTCCTTGGGGATATTGCCCCCCCCCCAGACCCCCTTGAAAAATGTTAAAGTATTTATTTTTGTGCTAACATGCGCATCTGGATTGTTCTTGAAAAATATTTCATAATATTTGGATTGTTGATTTATTATCCTAAAAAATGTTGATTTTTAGGTTGATAGGAACATACTTTGGAACAATCAGAATACACCAGATCGCACCATTTTTATCAGGTTTTTTAGGGGGCGGGGGGGGCATGTCCCCAAACCACCCCCCCCCCCCCCCTAGCACAAGTGTGAATCAACATCATAACAGGGCTAACGACGCACTGGTATGTACTTCTCTATCTAGGTAATTAGATGGTTTTAATCAAAACTTTGATGAATGTTGATCAGATATATTTTTATTTGTTGAAAATGAAGTTAAACATACGTATGTGGCCTCATAGCAATTATAACACTTTCTATGGTTACAAAAATAAATGCTTTCACTTTGTCTAAGAAAATCTAGTTTCATCTATTGGATAAAACCCCAGCCCCACCCCCATCAGAAAACCAAATGGTCTAGCTTCCCCTAATAAAAAAATCAAATCTAGAGAGCATTCCTCCATACCTACTCTACCAGGTACAGCAACATAATTTTCGATCCCGGCCCGGTACCATACTTTCGAGGAGATTGATCATGAAATAATTTCTACGGTCATTCTCCTCCTTCCGCTGATTTATTCAAGAAGGGTTGTTGTCAGTTACAAGCGAAAGTATGTGCACAAATTACTGGTTAACCGCTTGCTCACGCCTGCCCAGGAAAAAGTGTGGTTAAGTGAACTGACCGTCCCGCAATGACCATAGCTGTTGACATGGGACGTAAAGCAACAAAAACAAACAAACAAACAAAGCAACATAATTTTAAGGATGGTCTCATATCATGCATTTCATTCAAATAATTAAATATCGTGTATTTCGTAGAATTTAATCCTATGGAGAGAAAAATACATTTTAGGGAGAATTGGCTTATATTTTTGGGAGATTTGGGAAGAACTGAATTAATTTTAAGGATTTGGGGAGCAAAGGGAAAATAATTTCAGGGAGCTGAGGAATTTTCTTTCAGGATTTATGGAGATCAATGCATTATTTTCAGGGATCAATGGAGCACAGACCCCCCTGGGGGCCTCATTAGTGCATTTAGTTGTTCTCACTGTTCTGCCGACGGCAAAGTCTGAATTACATGTATATAATGAAACATCAAATCTTGTAAATTTCGTGGTAATGTCACTCACTTAATTGTTTTTACAGCAAATCATGCAAGTTTCAAAGCATGAAGTCTATTTCTAGTAACTAATATTGAATGGGATAAACCCACAGTCCATGCGACATCTAGTTTTGTTATATGACTTGAGAGAATCCTGTCTCCTGATTGGCCCAATTTGTCTTCATAAATCTCCATGTCTACCAGGAAACTGGTCTAAAACGGTCCACAAGTTAATATTGCATGAAAACCAGCTGGAACTAGTTTCCAGAAGTTAATATTTTTGACACTTCTGCAACATTACCCTCTAGAGAGCTAAAAATAGCAAGATGAGTGTGAAACTAGCATGTGCTGCATGAAATTGACATGATTTGCTGTTTCACCTCCCAACAGGTAAATTAAAGACTTTCATGAATTTTTACAACAGTTTTGTTTTGTTTATTCATTTATCTTTGTTTGAATAAACACACTGTAAAACTGTTTTATAATGACATTTTATATTCCCCCTTAAGAGAATTAATATACATTTGAAATGCAAAATACTACATTAAAATATTTTAATAACAGTTGCTAAAACTTGTGAGAAAGTCTTTAGATGTTTTAGATTGAAGGTTGAACATGTCTTTAACAAAAGTGAAAGTAGCAATTTTTCATTTTATATGAAAAGTCGTAGTACAAAACAGTTATTGACTTCAATTTTGATAGACATAAGGATTTATCTACCCTTAAAAATGATATTCACCTCGAACTGGCCGCCTCGTTGTATTATGAGCCAGTGCATGTGATTTCCAACAACGTGGTATTTTGACATATGTAGACTCGGACGAGCCTCTGCAGTCTCCTTTTAAGCTTAGAAACTCCAAATGGTGTTCATTCAGTAGCTTAACAATCATAAAATACTCAAGCGACTAGCTAAGGCTCTGATCAGACTGCGCGTATGCGCAGGCTGGTCTGAGGCTTTGCTGGTCGCACATACCACATTGTTGGAAATCTCATGCACTGGCTCTTATCACTTTTTGGGGTAGATAAATCCTTATGTCTACCTCAATGAAGTCAATAATTGTATAATGTCTACCTGGAAACTGGTCTAAACCGGTCCACAAGTTAATATTGCATGAAAACCAGCTTGAACTAGTTTCCAGAAGTTCATATCTTTAACACTTCTGCAATATTACCCTCCAGAAAGCTTAAAATAGCATGAGTGTGAAACTAGCATGTGCTGCATGAAATTGACATGATTTGCTGTTTCACCTCCCAATAGGTAAATTAAAGATTTTCCTGAATTTTTACAACAGTTTTGCTTTGTTTTGTTTGCTTATTTATCTTTGTTTGAATAAACAAACTGTAAAAACAGTTTTATGATAACATTTTATATTCCCGATTAAGAGAATTAATATACATTTGAAAATGCTAAATACTAAATAAAAATATTTTAATAACAGTCGCTACTTCTTCTTCTTCTTCTTCTTCCACTGTAAGGGTAGTAATCTTCTCAGATTGTAGGTTACCCTGCATAAAACTGTACTTGTGAGAAAGTCATTAGAATAAAGGTTGAACATGTCTTTAACAACAAAGGTGAAAGTAGTAAATTTTCATTCTTAAGTGAAAAGTCATATAACAAAACATTTCGGTAGACATAATGACTTTTTTTTGTATTATGTTCACCGTGTAGCATCGACTCCGGAACTTGCTACCAACTTTATCGATTATAAACAAATGGCAGGCATGACGACGGTAAGAAAAAGTTGTTATTATGCTGTTTTATCACGGCGTTATGCGTTAAGATGGATATATTTTTATCTGAACATATTTATCTTTGAAATATACACCCAACAATGATATGAAAGTGATTTTTGGTTGACTTTTTTACTGTAATGTAGCTGCCTGGTACCGCAAAAAATCATGTCAGCTTCAAAACTCGCCTTGTAATCTTGTAAGTGGAGGATGCCAATTGAATCTGTTATTTTGCACATGTATTGACATCACTAGTGTATATATTGAAGCAAAAGTTTTCTCCAAAAACTAACAGAGCTAGATATAATCAAGAGAAATTTCCGACGACTTGAGTACGGCAATTTGCCCCACAACACAGAATCACAGGACGGCGTCTTGCTCGTGAACAGTACGGCGACTTATTTTGAAAATGATAGAATTCTTCTCGAAGGAGCTGTCGTTGGGAACCAACCAATGTCCGTAATGATTCAAGTGGGCCAGTATGGTATATTGTGGATACATAGTACAAATTTGTGAAAGTATTCAATCAGATGTTTTCGGGTTTTACTATATTGAGCATGACGCTGAAAGGTGACGTCACAAGACATTATTTTAAATGAAATTGGAAATGTTATTTATGGGTCAGCATTAAAACACCAAACCACCACACATCCTGACTTCAATTTTCCCTGTCCTATTACACACTCTAGCACACCAACTCAATAACAAACCCTTTACTTGCCCAGATAAATGAAACACTTCAACAAACTGTTGCCTCGTGTACTAAAATACTTCCCGGGGGGGGGGGGGGGGGGGGGTACTCTGATAAATTCACACATATGTAGGCTCAGACCATTTTAGGGGGTTCAAAATCTTTTAATTTCAATATTTTTAGGGATTTTTTTCATATATATATATATATATATATATATATATATATATATATATATGTATATATATATATATATATATATATATATATATATATATATATATATATATATATATATAAATGAGAGTACTCCCCCCCCCCCCACACACACACAAACACTGGGCATACATGTACGTCTAAGTGCACCAGGGTTTGGTGCTCATCGCATTTGCGCATGCGCGGATCCAGATTTTCATTTTTTTTTCGTCTGCTTATTTCACAGAGGGGCCCATATGCCTAGGTCCCTTACCAGTTTCTTTTTTTTTCTAACGGAAAACTATAGTACTTGTATTAATCGCACTGTAAGAGGCCCACGCATGATGCGCAAAAGTCTGCTTTAAATGTTCTTGTTATCCTGATGGTCGTGAGATTGTATGGAATACGTGCTGGTTAGTTTGCGGTTGAGCCTGGTCCGATATGGTTTTGTGGAGGTTTGGGGGTGCTTCCACGGACCCTCTTGTATTGTACTGAAAATGTTGCAGGTATTCATGCGTGTATCTAGGGGAGGGGCAGGAGTCTCTGGATCCCCCTGAAAATCGCAGAAATATACTATATAGTATTCCCTTGCAAGTATAGTATTCCAGTGAAGAATGAAAAAGTTGCCAACTTAGCATTCAATGTTGGGCCATCATCGGTTTGCCAGCAAACTCAATGGCGTTTCGCTGGTGGCCCGATGTCGTCACGCTAACAGTGTCCCCTATCAGAAAAGTAAAAGTTGGACCCCTCTGCCAAAACATCATCCCCCCTACAAGTTTTGAGGCTTAACACCCCCTCCCCCCCCCCCCCCCCCCCAAAGCTTCCTAGCTACGCCTATGTGGTTTTCGTCTTGGTGTAACTAGAGTCGTTTGAACTCGATTTAAGTTTGTATTCAATTTTAGATGTTCTTAATTACTTAAAAGATAAAAAATGTGACATATATTGCCTCCAAGACACACACACCACCAAATCATCTGAACGCTTGTTTAGATCCCAGTGGAACAATGATTGTCTTTTTAGTTCTGGCACATCAAATTCTAGAGGAGTGTCAATTCTGTTCAGAAAAAACTTAGTCTACAGTATACACAAACATATATCGGACCCGGAGGGAAACTACATAATAAGTGACTTAACAGTTGAGGAAAATAGATTTACACTAATAAACTTATATGGGCCCAATAAGGACACCCCTAATTTTTTTGACAATATTATAAATATAGCGGAAAGAATAGGAAATGTCACCTTAATCTTATGTGGTGATTTCAATACTGTCCAAAATGAAAAATTGGATTATTTTAATTACAAAACTATCAATAATAAGAAATCACACGATACAATTTTACAAATTAAGGAAAATTACTGTCTGGTTGACCCTTTCAGAGAGGCATACCCATTCCTAAGAAGATACACATGGAGGAAAAAATCCCCTATAAAACAAGCCCGGCTCGATTATTTTCTAATTTCACAGGATCTACTTGCTTCAGTCAATAAAAGTTCAATCGAAGGAAGTTACAGATCAGATCACTCTATGATTATCCTAGACATATCTTTTGTTCAGTTCCAAAAAGGGAAGCCTCTCTGGAAGCATAATAATTCTCTTCTGAATGATAAAGACTACATAGAAATAATAAACAATAAGATAGACGAAGTTAAGAAACAATATGCATTGCCTGTTTATAATATGGACCAAATTAACAACATACCAGACGACCAAATTCAATTTGTAATTAATGATCGACTATTCTTTGAAACACTCTTGATGGAGTTAAGAGGAAAATCAATCTCCTTCTCTAGTTACAAGAAAAAAACATTAGAAAAAAAAGAAAAAGAACTAATCAGCAGCATAGAATATTTCGAAGGCAACCTGTCAAGTGCTAATCTGGATGAAATTGAAATTTTAAAAGAAGAGTTACAAAACATAAGAAAAAACAAAATGCAAGGGTTCTTAGTAAGAGCAAGAGCCAAAATTATTGAAGACGACGAAAAGCCCACCAACTTTTTCTGCAACCTAGAAAAACACAATTACACTAGTAAGATTATACCTAAATTAGAAACAAATAATGGGAAATAACAGACCAGCAAGAAATTTTAAACGAAACAAAAATATTTTACGAAGACCTATATGCAAGCAAGGACAGCCAGTTAGTCGATATTGATTTGTTTGAATTATTTAGAAATATTGACACAAAAAAATTAAATAAAGATGAATCAGACTCAATAGAAGGTCCAATATCCTATCCTGAAGCTGCTTCAGTCCTACGGACCATGTCCAATAATCGTAGTCCAGGGTCAGATGGTTTCAGCGCTGAATTTTTTAAAATATTTTGGAAAAAGATGGGTCAATTTATAGTACGGTCTATTAACTATGGGTTTTCTAAAGGGGAATTATCAATCACTCAAAGGGAAGGAATAATTACATGCATATCAAAAGAAAATAAGCCTCGACAGTTTGTTAAAAATTATAGACCAATTTCCTTACTCAATTGTGTATACAAAATTGCTTCTGGAGTCATCGCACACAGAATAAAGGGCACACTACATAAACTGATACACACCGACCAAACAGGATTCATTGCTGGCAGATATATAGGAGAAAACATCAGACTTATTTATGATATAATGCAATATACTGAAGAAAACAATATACCAGGGTTACTACTTTCTGTAGATTTTGAAAAGGCTTTTGACTCAGTATCCTGGTCGTTTATATATAAAGTTATGGAATTTTTTGGTTTTGGTAAATCTATTATCTCTTGGATAAAAACATTTAATAACAATGTCAAGTTGAGCGTGAACCAATGTGGTAACCTGTCATCATTTTTCAGTATAGGTCGTGGATGCCGACAAGGCGATCCGGTATCCACTTTTCTGTTTATCCTCTGTGCTGAAATTTTAGGAATAATGATCAGAAATAACATGAACATAAGTGGCATCATTATAAACGACAAAGAGCATAAACTTTCTCAATATGCTGATGACACACTATTTCTTTTAGACGGAACAAGTAAATCACTTAATGCAACGCTCAATGTATTGTATGAATATTCATAGTTTTCAGGTCTAAAAGTTAACTTTGAAAAAACTCATGCTGTATGGATAGGGGTTAACAAATATAGTACAGCATCTATCAAAACAAGGTGGAAACTATCATGGGGGAAAACAGCCTTTAAACTACTAGGGATAAATTTTCATATTGAGTTAGAACAAATGCAACAGATTAACTTTAAAGAAAAAATTCAAAAAATCAGATCCTTGATTAAACTCTGGAACAGACGATATCTTACACCTTTAGGTAAGATAACAGTTATAAAAACACTTCTCCTCCCTATATTAAATCATCTATTTATTTCAATACCAAATCCAGCCGAACAAACAATTAAGGAATTAAATAATATATTTTTTGACTTCTTGTGGAATGGCCCAGCAAAAATTAAACAAAATGTTGTTATAAAACAGTATTGTGAAGGTGGTCTTAGAATGATAAACCTGAAAGCATTTATAGATAGTATGAAATTAACTTGGTTAAGAAGAGTCATTTTATCGAACAGCCCTTGGCAATCTGTCATGGACAATACAATAAACTTCAAAGGATTATTAGTATTTGGAAGATGTTATACTAATGCTATTCAAAATAAGATAAAAAACAAATTTTGGATTGATGTACTACATGCATACTCAGATATTCTCCAACTTACTGGTGAAGACACTGAACATTTTGTTCTTTCAAGTCCAATTTTCTATAACAATACGATTATGATTGGCAACCAACCAATATATATAAAAAAAGTGGGATCAGCAGGGAATAAAGAGCATAGATGATCTGATACACGAAAATGGTGAATTTCTTTCACAGGATGAATTTGAACATACTTATACTGACGGACTTTAAAAACGCAACACTTGGATAACAGCTTTAATTTATGTCTCGAAAAAGAAGGCAGAACAATAATTTTAATTGTATGTTAAAGAGCATTCATTTGTAAGTAAAGCGTTGAAAGTTTGTCCAACTAAGATGAACTAAATGCACTAAAATGTAAACTTTTTGAGATAGGGGTCAACTGTTTCATGTGACCAAATGTTATGAATGGAAGATTCCCTACTTCTTTAAATCAAGAAACATTGGAAGCATCAAAGTCGTATCACGGACTTTGTTAGTCATCGAGGAATCACTCTCATATTGATTGGCAGGTCTGTGATACAGCTTATTTGCGTATATGACGTTTATCTGGGTGTACCCTTTCATTCAATAGCTTAAAAATCTCCTCTACTTAAGAAATGTTTAAATGGCTAAATTCATATTGAGCAAATAACGCCGTCCAGTTTAGTTATACAGTTAAAACTAAAGTGTTTGCTGAAGACGCCAACTCATGATGACAATATCAAAGCAAAGGAAGTTTACATTTAACAGTCCTTTGGAAGATATAATGGGAAGTTAGTGTTGCGTAATTAAAGTCCGTCAGTATATAATATAAAAACTAATTTTGTTCAATTTTTAGGATTAAAGCAGGCAATAATGGCATATGCAAGAACATACAATATAATAAGTTTCTCTAAAAAACTGCATACACCATTGCTGCCTGCAAGTATACACCTTTTAATAAAATCAAAGAAGGGTGGAAAAGATTTTTATACAATTCTAAATCAAAATTTAGTTAAACCTACATCCCAGTATAAATGGAATCATGTTTACAATATTGAAGAAAAAACTTGGAAAGAAATCTATTCTTTTCCTTTTAACCTATCATTAGGTACAAAAATGCAATGGTTTCAAACAAGAATAAATCACCGAATTTTGCCAACTAAAAAGTACCTGTATAACATGAAGTATGTACCGAGCCCCAGGTGTAGTTTTTGTCAAGAGGAAGAAACAATAAATCACATGCTCTGGCAATGCCAGGAATCTCAAAATCTAATTGGAGACTTCAAAAGATGGCTCAACAATAACAATATTAATCTGACATTTGTTGAAGAATTATTTATATTTAACATAGGGAAAACATACTCAACAACAGAATTGCATATTTTTGTTATTATCAAGTATTACATATATGCTGCAAAACGCACCAACCACCCCCTATCCATAGTGCCACTGCAAAATAAGTTAAAATACTTTTATAAGCTAATGCAACATACAGCTACCAGAAAAGGCTCTTTAGATATATTTGAAAACACATGGACCAAGTACAAAGATCTGATAGATACAATACATTGAGCTAAAACATTTATAATCCTTGACAAAAGCAAACCCCTACTTTAATAACAAAATTTATTTCATAAACTTAAGCTCATTCGCGCTGCCATGCTGTGAGAGGAAAAGGTTGTCAGAGATTCACATTTTTTGTCATTTTTTTTTTTTAATGTATCTTTTTCATTTGACACTCCTGTCATCCTGTGCTAGGCGCTAATGGTATTTTCCCAAAATATTAAGACACACGCCCTAAATATTCAGACACATTGGATTTCTGCCTCAAATGGAACCCTTAAGATAGGGAGCAGGGTGATTGTCAGGTGGCAACAAAGTGAAACGCCATACAGACCTTGAGTATATATTAATGTCCCTTATTTTAGTCTGAGCAAAGTCTGTGCTGTTCAACTCAACCCAACTGTCTGAATATAGAGGGTAGGTGCAGTAATGCTTTGATTGTATGCTTATATACTGTTTCCTTAACCTTTCTTGTCCTTTAACACATATTACATGTATATCACAGCCGGGAGAGCACCAATCAGCATATTTTACCTAACATGTTTGTGTACTCAGTGCAACTGTAAGGTTGAATATGGTTATTTTATGTGACTTAAAAGCTACAAAAACTCACCAACAAATAAACTGGTCAAGCTATAAGAATCCTTTAGACAAATAAAACCAGACTACTGAATGGTGCCTTCACGGCTGTTTAAACTGTTTCAAAACAGCTTTTGTATTTGAAATTGCATGGAAGGTGCATGAAAGGGGTGAGCTAGAGATACAATCAACAAATAAAATACCTTTACTGTAGTTTGTAAGGCATGCAGAGGGGTGGCCCTCCCCGACCCTCTGTATGTCAGATGACGGGGAGAATAAAGTGTAAAGATAAAAAAAAAAAAAAAAAAAAAAAGTTTGAATTCAATTGGTTGTGGGCTGCGGCTCGTATTATCACTTAATTATTTACCTTACTACTAACACAAGTTTAAATTTTTACAAAAAGGCTTGGTCTACGCTGAACACCTCATATTTCAGACCCAGACTGGGTTTTCTGATCTCGATGCACTTACAATACAATTCAAGTCGAAATCGAGAGTACAGGTTAATTTTACAATTTGTAATAAGAGGAGTGGAAATTCGAGAGTACAGGTTAATTTTACAATTTGTAATAAGAGGAGTGGAAATATTATGTTCAAATATACACCCACGGTTAAAGAAATTAACCAAACCACCACATTAAATCAGAATTTACTGTCCTGATAGCTAAGAGTGACAGTGAGAGCAACCTTCAGGATAGGCTTAAAACGGCATCTTCTAACGTGAGGTGTACTGTATAAGTGAATGTTTAACATTGTACTAGCATTGTACTAAATACTTAAACAATTGTAAACAACATATAACGTCACTGTCACTCTTGGTTGGCACAACAGTCGCTAATCAGTAAAATATGAGCTCAAAAATCGCTAATCAGTAAAATTTAGACCCCAAATTCGCTAATCAGTAAAATTTGAGCTCAAAAATCGCTAATCAGTAAAATTTAGACCCCAAATTCGCTAATCAGTAAAATTTACGCCCAAAAATCACCTGATCAGTGAAATTTACACCTAAAAATTAGTAATCAAAAAAATTAAGACCCAAAATTCAGTATCTGTAAAAAAATAGCCCCCAAAATCGGTTATCAATAACGGTTTATTGTAAAAACGAATTGGAATAACTTTTTATCCATTGAAAACGCGTCATTTCGATATTTGGTAATTTTTCGCCCAAAAATCATTAATCATTAAATTTAAGGCCGAAATTCGCTAGTCACTAGCACTTAGCATTCCGCTATTTGGTCAAATTAACCCTAAAATCGCTATTCGTTAACTCTTAGGGCCAATATTCGCTAATCGCTTCAAAATTTTATGGCCATAATTCGCTAATTTTTAATCAGTAATCCCTATTTACACCCTTACGTACATGAGATTGGGTACTACGAGCAGCCAGACGCTCAGACTAGCCTGTACATCCGCGCAGTCTCGCCAGGGCCTTGTTGCTCTCATACACAATGCAAATGGATGGAGGTATAGAAGTAAGTCTCCATAAGATCTACGTCAGCGTCAGCAAGGACCCGCTGTGGTGTAGTGGATAAACCGCTTGCCTTGTAAACCAGGGGTCACAGGTTCGATCCCCGGCTTCACCAGTCTGTCGGATGAGACTTTAAGCCGCGGCCCCGTCTCCATATGACCTTAGCTGTTGGTGGGACGTTAAAAAATCAGCATATTTAATAAAATATTGCGAATATGCGATAAGTACCAAAGTGTCGTGTGCTGGCCCATATCTGGTGCTGAGGTGTTTGGTGTGCTGTGTTTGGGTACATGAGGTTGTTTGAAGCTGGAGAGGCTGGCTTTGGTGTTCGTTTTGGGTGATTTGGGTGGTCTAGGGAGTTTTCACGGACAAACATGTCGATGCAAATTGCCGTACTGTAAATTTAATGTTTTTTTCAAGTTGCCGTACTTCGGACTGGTAAATTGCCGTACTCAAAGCGTTTTCTGTTTTTGATAATATATCAGTCAAATCAAGATCATTACAAATAAAACTTATACCGAACGTGATTTCCAATATGCTCATTATTTTGGCATTGAAAATGAGGTGGTAAACGGTTCTAAACAATGCAGAAACAAACATTTTTCGATGGGACATGCTGTTTTTAGCTGTACCAGCTGGCAGTGTTTCACGATGTTTTGTGATATACAGCAAGAATTGATCATTTTGGCGGGCGCGGACAAGTGTTTGACTTCTCTAAAGATGAATTATATTCACTTCGAAGGCAGGCGCTCATTACAAACCACTAAAAAAGCGTTTGACTCACCCCACTACAGGTCATGTCTGTGTTGACATTCGATTCACCTGGTAGCAAGTTCCGGAGTCGATGCTACACCGTGTGTTATCTGTTTATCAGTTTATAATTTTATTTTGTTCAAAAACTGGTCCGATTGATTATTCCCATAGTTTTGTCCTCACCCAAGAGCGACACTGCTTAGTATTTGGTCCTACCTAAAAATTTGGTAACCACTCCTAATACTCGAAAGAGAGTGAAACTATTTAAGTAAAATAATATAGACCTATTAGTTACCTTCTTAATATTTTATCGATTAAATAGAAAAAAAAGTGTAACAACTCTTGGTCTTATTTTTGCTATAACTGCAAATGCAATCATGAATTTAATGCAATCATGAATTTGAGCCGAGTGAACATTGAATGTGCATATCAGCCTGCTCATTTGGCAATATGAACCTCGAAGTATAATGTTCTTCTTCTACTTCACCCACTGTAAGGGTAGTAATCTTCTCAGATTGTGAGTTACCCTGTGTAAAACTGCGATGCCCAATAAACAGATAAAATGTCCCAGATCCCTGGTTCAAACTATGTACGTTGTTGGGTCGCTTAGTAGGGTCGTAGGAGCTTGGAAGGCAGGCTTGAAATGCATTCTCTGAATTCCTGGAGAATCTGGACATCGGTTACTGTGGTAGGTAGTTGATTCCAGTCACAGATGGTACGAGGGTAGAAAGAATACTTGTATACATCTTTGGTTGCATTTAACTGACGTAGACGTTGGGAACCTCTCGTGCGGGTGTCATTGAGTTTGATGAAGTCGGTAGTGACGTCAACCAGACTATGCTGAACACGGAAGAGCATAAAGAGTCTGTCTCTGCATGGCCTATGCTGAAGAGACTCCCATCCAAGACTCTGGACCATGTTGGCGACACATCCTGGTGTTCGCACTGTGTAGTTACGGTGGGTGAAACGGGCTGCTCTGCGCTGCACTGGTTCCAGGTTGTGAATATAGGGATCACATGTTTTTTTCATGCATTAACATTTGCCGGGTCCCGAGGACGCTGTTTGAACTCGAGGCCGATAGGCCGAGTGTTCAAACATCTTCCGAGGGACCCGGTCAGTGTTAATGCAATGAAACAAACATGTGTGATCGTTATTCTTGCATATTTTACCTTATTCCAACCCAATTCGCACTGAAAACGCTGCTTAAACATTAAATTGTACATTTTCTTACACTGGATTTCTCTAGACAAAGTGGCGTCGGCTGTGTATTTTCGAACGTCATAACGTCGTCATAACGCCATGTAACCGTACGCAACGTTTTCGCGAACAAAAGCATCGGCGAAATGATCAGTCTGGTCCTCAACGCTTTCTGTATATAACGTCATGCAAATAATGCAGGGCTCATTTTAAGCATTTTCATGTTCAGACCCATGTTCAAACAGCGCGTGAATCTCCTGATTTGAACATGGATTTTCGTTCATTTGACAATGGGTGTAAACAGCTATACGAATAGACATCTATGCAAGAATGTCGCTTGATTGATGAGGATTCCAAACTGTGGAGGAGTACTCGATCACCGGTCCCACTACTGTTGAATAAGCAGCTGCCTTCACTGGAGCTGTACAATCACCTAGGTTGCGTCTGATGAAGCCGAGAGTTTTGTTGGCCTTGTTGACTGTATTATCTATATGTTCCTTCCAGGCCAGGTCGTCACTGATAGTGACACCTAAGTACTTGCTGCTGTCTACTACCTCCCAATGTATGGCCGTGAATTTAATAGTTGGTCTTCAAGATTTGTTTCCTGTTGATGGTGATTCTGATTACCTTGTATTTATCATATGACGTCGCGTCTGGGAGTGAAATAACGCCATGCAATAAAATCTGTAAACCACTAGTGGTTTATCGATTTACGGGAAACGTTATTGTGTCCATAACAACGTTGCGTACATGATGACAAAATCATAACGTTTTTACGTCAGAAATGAGATTTCAAAGTATTTGTCATATGATAAATAGAATCTAACATTCGTGCTCTTGTATTATTGAATTTATTAAACTCGTTGCGAAAAAGAGATAAAATGCTCGACAAGCCTCGCATTTTATCTCTTTTACCCAACTCGTTTAATAAATTCAATAAAACATGAGCACTCATGTAAGATCCTCTATTTATCTGCCAGTGGGTGAAATTTCATTTGCCAGGTTTCTTCCCATCTCTCCAATGCAGATAAGTCTTCCTGGAGGAGGGCTTGGTCTTGGCTTGACGTGCAATGTCTGTAGAGGAGCCAGTCGTCCGCAAACAGTCTGGCATCTGAGTGTTTTGTAGACTCTGATAGCTCGTTGATAAATGTCAGTAAGAGAAGGGGTCCGAGGACGGTGCCTTGCAGCACACAAGACAATACAAAGGTTTCAGTAGACTTGGTGCCATCCAATAAAACAGACTGCTTCCTTTGGCTCAAAAATGATTCGATACAGCGAAGAGTGGAATCTTAAACGCCATAGTAGTAAGACTTGTGTAGCAGGCGATGGTGAGGCACTTTGTCGAATGCCTTGGCAAAATCGAGAAGGATAACATCTACCTGGCCTTTCCGTGTCATGTTCCTCGCAATCTCTTGTAAAGTCGAGATGGGCTGAGTTTCGCAAGATCTTCTGGCTCTGAACCCATGTTGTTTGTCAGTTAGAATCTGGTTCTTGTCGCAATGTCGCATTACTGAACTGTGAGCAATGTGTTCAAGGACTTTACAGGCTATTGAAGTAAGTGAGGCAGAGCGGTAGTTTGATGGTACATGTTTCTCTCCCTTCTTGAAGATTTGAACTACAAAAGCATTCTTCAAGTCTGTAGTTGTTTCGGCTGTGTCAAGAGAGTGTTGGTACAATCTGGTCAATATCGGTGCAAGTTGATCAGCAGCTGACTTCAGAACATAGGCAGGGGTACTATCTGGACCTGTTAAACGCATTTACTAGCTACATGTATATCAAGAGTTCAAGATTCTGTTATACCCGTTTTTTCGTAAGGGGAAAAAGGTATATTAATTTCGTACCAAAGTCGGTCCGTCGTCCGTCTGGCTCTGAACAGGAAGTTTCTTGTAATTGTATCTTCTCCTAAATCCTTGGACTTAGCAACTTCAAACTTTGCATGTGTATAGGTCACATGATGTAGCGGATACTGGGCAAATTTTATATGACAAGGTTTAATAATCACGGTATTTTCTTGTAAATGCATATTCCCCTAAACCGTTGTATGTAGCAGCTTTAACTTTGCAGAAGCATATGTCACATGACGTAGAGGGTACTGGGTAACCTTTCGTGTTACCTTGTCAAGGTCAAAAAATGAATTTTCATGTAAAAGCATCTTCATCTAAACCGCTGGACGTAGCAACTTCAACTTGCAGGTCTATAGGTCATATGATGGGCCCCTAGGGGTTTTGGGGATCTGGGGAGAATGACTATTTATACTCAGGGAGCCGGGGAGCGCTGGTAATTATTTTAGGGGATATAGGGAGCAAGCTCATAGTTTGGGGGATTTAGGGAGCCCTGCCAGAAAGCAAAAAATAAAATAAAGGAAAAGTCTCGATTTCGTTTGATTTTTTAAATTTTCTTCTGCTTGTGGGGGACTGGCTCCCTAGACCCACCTTGTAAATGCTGAATGTATTTAATTTCGTACTAAGATGCTCTTCTAGATTGCTCTTAGAGAGAAATATGGCATTGATTTATTATCCTTAAAATTTTCGATTTTTAGGTTGGTTATAACATACTTAAGGACGCCCAGATTGTACCAGATCAAACCATTTTTGTGTTTTTTTTTTCACGGGGGAGCATGCCCCCGGACTACCCCCCCCCCCCCCATAGCAACACACAGTGTGACTGCACATTGTTACAGGTCATGTATTCCATGGCTATTTTTGTCATGTTTTCCATGGTTAAGCCCTGTCTTTACACGTACGAGGGTCAGTCAAAAATAACTGAGAGTTGATATATATCTCTTACGTAGGCTAACGTTCACTAGTCTTTGGTACATGCATGCAATGAAATGTCCTGCGTCAGAATATGCAAAATACAAGACCATGCAAAGTATAGATCGTTGTTGCTAAGCAACCGAAGAATGTGAAATAACGTCATGCGTTCACGCTAGAATATAGCGATGCCATGGAAACACTATACAAAATTTAAGTTTCATCAACTTATAAATTTGTTGCAAATAAAATGTTTGTAAGTTTTTTGTCAAATGCAGCAACTGAGATTGAGGCGTTGGAATTTTATTACATAAAAAAAAGGAAAATTAACTAAATTTTCGGAAAAAAATCACCTCAAAATGTCCCCCACCCACCAGTTACGGTTAATTCTAGAGCAATATTTACAACTAAGTATCATATCATATGACCATTTCATTGTATTTAATAATTGGTTTTACTATCTGAGTGCATATCTTGAATATTCCCAGGAATAAACGGTTGCCATAGCAACAAAATCTGGTCTTTTTGTTAAAAATGGAATTTCCATCAATTTTGGTTGCTAGGCAACGAACATCGCTTGTATTGTATTTACTTACTATTTCACTTCTTCAAAACATTGCTAACATATTGTCTGATACAATTGACGCGATAAAAGGTCCATTAATATACTATTTTAGATTTGAAATGGTTTTAAATTCATGGCTGCTTAGTCAGAAGTGTCTTCAGCGCGAACGCACATCGCTGAGATACGGTCTTCGGTTGCCTAGCAACAGCACATTGAAACTAATAAGACGTCAACTTCTATATGCAATGAATCCCAAAGGTTTATTCGAAATGTGTATTAAGTTTCAGTCAAAAGTGCCTACCCAGTACAATGATATCAACTTGGGAGCGAAGACAAAATACTTTTAGGGAGACGAGGAAATTATTTTCAGGGATTTTGGGAGATCAATGCATTATTTTAGGGATCAAGGGAGCACAGACCCCCTGGGGGCCTCTATGATGTTGAGGGCACTGGGCAACCATTGGCGCGACCTTGACCCCAAGGTCAAGTAAAGTGTTTTCTTGTAAATGCATCTTCTCATAAACCGTTTGACTAAGCAACTTTAAAATTTGCAGGTGTATAGGTCACATGACGTAGAGGATACTGGGCAAAGTTTCGTATGTATTTTCATGTAAAAACTATTGAACATAGCAATTTCAAACTTTGCAGGTGCATAGGTCATATGCGGCAACATTTCTTGTAACCGTGACCTTAAGGACAACGTCATAGGTTAAATGATACATTTTCTTGTAAATTCACATTCTCCTAAACCGTTCAACATTACAGCTTCAAACTTTGTAGGTGCATAGGTCACATGATGTTGAGGGTGCTGAGCAGTATCTTGCGGGGCTTTTACCCCAAGGTCTATGTAAAACAACGATTTTTTTGATTTTTATTATAAATGCATCTCCTAAACTGTTGGACGCAGCAACTTCCAACTTTGCCGGTGCATAGGTCATATGATGTAGAGTACTGGGCAACATTGTGTGTGCCCTTGACCCAAAGGTCAATGTGAAAGGTTACAAAGCGGGTATTTGCAATGGTTTACCATCGATTGTAGTCTAGTTTGAATCATTTTGATCGTATGTTTAAGTTCGTTTGTTAGTAACACATGAAAAACTTGTACAATTAAAATGAATTTAACGCATAAGCAAAGTAAACTTTTCGAGATAGGGGTCAACTGTTTCATGTGACAAAATGTTATCAGTGAATTATTAACTACTTCATTAAATCAAGAAACACGATAAGCATCAAATTTGAGTCATGCACTTTGTTTGTCATCGAGAAATCACTCACCTATGGATTGGCAGGTCTGTGATACAGCTTGCTTGCGTATTTGATGTTTATCTGCTTGTACCCTTTCATTCCATATATTTAGGAAGAAAGCTAAAGCAGACCACAGGAGCTTGAAGTGCGGTCCTTTTATCTCCTATATAGCCTCAAAACCAAAAGCTCACAGTGTCATTACGTAATGACACTGTGAGCTTTTGGATATGAGGCTATATACGTGATAATGGCACTGTGAGATTTGGGTTTTGAGGCTATTCCTATATAGTCTCAAAACCAAAGCTCACAGTGTCATTACGTAATGACACTGTGAGGTTTTGGATATGAGGCTATATATGAGATAATGACACTGTAAGCTTTTGGTTTTGAGGCTATTTAGGAGATATAAGGACCGAACTTCAAGCTCCTGCGAGTAGACTTATCCATACTTGACTGTTAAGTGAGCAACAAGAATGGGGTCAATCTGTGAGGGCTTATCGTAGATATGGCACTTGCAGGGTTCATAAGGCAAGTTTGAGTAAAATTCAAGGACTTTTCAAGGACTTCTAAAGACTGTCCTACAGTTTTCAAGGACTAAAAATTCTAAAAAATCCTGATTTAAGTTTTAAAATTCACTTTGTGTTAGAAAATTAGTATAAAATTGATGTGACTTTATTTGGTGCAGCATTGCTGCACCAAATAAAGGCATAACAATTTTATCTGATTTAGATCTCTATCATCAGTGTTAATTCCTACAGAAAATACAAGAAATCAAGAACTTTTCTAGGCCTTTGTGTATTTTTCCAGTACTTTTCAAGGCATATTTTATTTTCAATGAATTTTCAAGAAAGCCCTGAAAATTCAAGTACTTTTTAAGCCTGTGCGAACCCTGACTTGTATTAAATATCACACATTATGCAATTATTTTGATCGTGACATATCAGTGACCTGAAATCTACGTTACATACTATTAACTGGAATACATACACAAGAGGGCCCTAGTACCCTGTGTCGCTCAACTGGTTCTAAAGCATAAATAGATGTTGTATTGGTCTGTGGCTAAGGAGATAGGATTTAAAAATGTCTATTTTTAGCTCTGGTGGCCATGTTGTTCAGGAAAGGAGAACCATCTGATCAAGTTTAGTAGATGGCAACATAAGAGCCATTTCTGTGAATTAATTTTGATTTTGAACCCGTGGTTCAGGAGAAAATGTTATTTAAAGATATATCTTATCTCGAGCTCTGGAGTCCCTTTTGTTCTGCGGAGAGGAACCATTTGTGCAATATTGGTAGAAAACATCAAAAGTAATAATTCTGTGAAACTATTTTGAATTAGGACTTGTGGTTCAGGAGCAGATGTTGTTTAAAGGTATTTCTTATCTAGAGCTCTGGTGGCCCTTTTGTTCAGCTGAGTGGAATAATTTGTGCAATTTTGGTAGAAGGTATCCTGAGAAACGATTCTGTGCATTTATTTTGAATTTGGACCTGTGGTTCAGGATGAAATGTCGTTTAAAAGATTTATCTGGAGCTCAGGCAGCCCTCCTGTCCAGTGGAGCAAAACTATCTATGCAAGTTTTGTAAAGGGCATTATGAGGAACAATTCTGTGAAATTACTTGAATTTGGACCAGTGGTTCAGGAGATGTCATTTTAAGACATTTCTCATCTAGAGCTCTGACAGCCCCTTTGTTCAGTGGAGTGGAACCATTTGTGCAATTTTGGTAGATGACATCATAAGGAACAATTCTGTGGAATTATTTTGAAATTGGACCAGTGGTTCAGGAGGCCATGACATTTAAAGATATTTCTTATCGAAAGCTCTGGCGTCCCTTTTGTTCAGCGGAGCAGAACCATTTGTGCAATTTTGGTAAAGGGTATCCTGAGGAACAATTCTATGAAATTATTTTGAATTTGAGCCTGTTGGTCAGGAGGAGATGTGATTTAAAAGATTTCTTATCTGGAGCTATGGCAGCCCTCCTGTTCAATGCAGCAGAACCATTTATGCAATTTTTGTAAAATGCATTATGAGGAACACTTCTGTGAAATTATTTTAAAGGACCAGTGTCTATAAGGCCTGTTTCACGGCCACTATGAATTTCCTTTAAACTTTGTGTAATAAAAGGAGTATGTCTTAGCTGTAAAAAAGATGAAATGTTGGATCAATAGATGAAGTTTTATGAGTTGCATATTCATTTGAAGTGGGTGGGGTAATTCCACCCCAAACAGGATGATGCTACGAAAACGACTATATTTTTATAACCATATGTAGCTGGGAATCATCCATTTTAAAATTATTTATGGTATATCAGATATAAAAACTGACATTTATGATATTTTAAAATATTTATAAATGATAAGTATATACTCACTTGAAAGTCATACCAAAATTTTAGTATTTTTTCTTCTCCAACTTTGCGAAAAACCACAACATCTATTCATGCTTGAATGGATTCAATTGATGTTTAGAGGTTATATAGTATATAAGATGGTAATTATAAAATTATGAAGAATTGTTTTCATGGTGATTTCTTTAAGAGTTATCTGCCCACAAAACCAGGTATTTTTTTTTATTTTTTCCAAATTTTAGGGTGGGTTACATGCATAAGAGATTTTTGATACAGCCTTGCTTCTGGGTTACACAATGGTTGCTCATAGTGTCCAGAATAAATCAAAGGTTTCACATCGCTGATATGATCTGGAAGTCCAAGGTCAAGGTTACTAATACTTAAAACTTGTCTACGGCTCAAAACGAGAACACCTCTTTCATTTTTTGACTACTCATATTCATATTTGCTACAATAATTGCATATCATGTGAAGATTACAACAAAAGTCTCAGAATATGGATTTGACCTTGAAATCAAGAGTCAAAGTCAAAAATATTCTTAAAATCTGTCACACTGCTCATAATACAAACTCCTCTTTCGTGCATTGATGAGGTGTGTTTATTTTTAGCACAATAATTGCATATAATGTGTTGATTAAAATGAAGGCTTAAGATAGCTGATATGACCTTTAGGTCAAAAGGTCAAGGCCAAACATACTTAAAACCTGTCAATTGCTCTAAATGCAAATATTTTGACCTTAACCTTTGAATAATATATCATAACAGCGACCTGAAACCATTGATGATATCTACACATTAAGGCAATAAGTGTGCAAAATATATATTATCTTCATCGAAACTAGTAAAGGATACTCACTTTACAAGCCATAGAACCAGAATTTAAGTATTTTTTTAATATTTTTGAGTTTTAAATATTTGACATTTGACTGGAACACAGAGTTTCTTGTCATCTACATACCTCAGACAAACACTGTTGCAAATATGAATATCCTCCATCGAAAAAGTAAGAGGAGTGGCACTAGAAGCCAAACAACCTGATAATATATATAGGTCATTTGAATGGATAGATTCTCTATTAAAGAATACAGAAGTTCATGTTGCGAGCTGTAGGACCGATTCTAAATACCTTGACCTTTGATCCCACGCTCATATTGGTGCTCTAAAACCTTCATTTTGATGTACCCTCCTTAAGAAATCATTTTGGTATATATGGACATCCTCTAACAAAAATGATTAAAGGAATTCACGTCAACATTTGTAAGATATATTGACCTAGACCTTTTACTCCAAGGTCATAGCAGTAATCTGAAACTTTCATCTGTTCACCACAAAATATGCGAATGCAGTACCCAGTAGTAGAATGCTTGAGCCGAGATAGAAGGGTTGCGGGTTTGAGTCTCACAGGTGTAACTGCATATTGTTCGTGAGCAAAGTAATGAAGAAGGCAAAGGTAAGGAATCGATACAATTACGTAACACACATGACCCAGGACACGGTATGGTATGGGAAGGTGACATAAACAACAAGAAAATATCACATACAAAGGAGCCAGAGGTCAGCCCTTTCCCAACAGGTGACCACAAGGCTGCAAGAAATAGACATGGCAGGCAAGACACATTAAATCCTGCTTAGTGCCAGTTCAACCCAAGAAAGAGCCACCCTGATATGACTTGACTGAATAAAATATTGAATGGGATGAACAATATCAAATCAAACAAACAATACACCATAGGGTCTCATTCTGCTAAATATGAACACTCTCGCTCAAAAATGACATAGGAACTCACTGTATGAGCTGTATATAGGTTCTATGCAAATGCGACCTTGACGTTGATTTCAAGGTCACATCAGCAATATAACAACCTTGGTTTTAAAGTACGCTTCATAAGCAATCATTGTGCTTAATATGAAGGCACTCCATCAATGCACAAATGTGGAGTTTGTGTTATGGGCAGTAAGACAGATTTTAAGAAATATTTGCTTTTGACCCTTAACTTGAAGGTCATAAATATATTCCGAGACGTTTGTTGCAATCAACATATGATGTGCAAACATTGTGGCGAATATGAACACCCTAGGTCAAAATAAATGAAGATGTTTGTATTTCAAGCAATTTTACAGGTTTTAAGTATGTGTGACCTTGACCTATGACAACAAGGTCATATCAGCTATCTGAAATCTTCGTTTAGTCTACACATCATACGTACTTGTTGTGCTAAATAGGAACACATTCCATGATTACGCCAAAGAGGAGTAAGCACCCTTACATTGTATTATTAGCAGTGTGACAGTTTTAAGAATATTTGACTTTGACCCTTGATTTCAAGGTCATATCCATATTCTGAGACTTTTGTTGAAATCTACACATGATGGGCAATCATTGTGGCAAATATGTTCACACTAGGTCAAAAAATGAAAGAGGAATTCGCGTTTGAGCCATAGACAAGTTCTAAGTATGTGTGACCTTGACCTTGACCACAAGGTCATATCAGCTATCTGACACCTTCGTTTTAATCTGCACATCAGACGAAATTGTTGTGCGAAATAGGAACACATCCCATGAATACACCAAAGAGGAGTTTGTACATGAGCAATGTGACAGTTTTTTAAGAATATTTGACTTTGACCCTTGATTTCAAGGTCGAATCCATATTCTGAGACTTTTGTTGTAATCTACACATGATAGGCAATCATTTTTGCGAATATGTTCACACTAGGACAAAAAATGAAAGAGGTATTCATGTTTTAAGCCATGGACAAGTTCTAAGTATTAGTGACCTTGACCTTTGACCACAAGGTCACATCAGCTATCTGAAACCTTTGTTTTATTCTACTCACCATGACAAATCTTTGTTTATTTCAGAAGCAATTGTGTATCTAAAATCTCTAATGCATGTATACCCACTCTAAAGATATCACAGAAAAAAAATCACCGGTTTTGCGGGCAGATAACTCTTAAAGTAATCACCATGAAAACAATTCTTCATAATTTTATAATTACCATCTTATATACTATGTAACCTCTACACATCAATTGAATCCATTCAAGCATGAATAGATTTTGTGGTTTTTCGCAAAGTTGGAGAAGAAAAAATACTAAAATTTTGGTATGACTTTCAAGTATTTACTTATCATTTATAAATATTTTAAAAAATTATAAGTGTCAGTTTTTATATCTGATATCCCATTAATAATCTTGAAATGGCTGATTCCCAGCTACATATGGTTATAAAAATATAGTCGTTTTCGTTACATAAACCTGTTTGGGGTGGAATTACCCCACCCACTTCAAATGAATATACAACTCAGAAAACTATATCTATTGATCCAACATTTCATGATTTTACAGCTAAGACTTACTACTTTTATTACACAAAGTTTAAAGGAAATTCATAGTGGCCGTGGCCTTATAGACACTGGTCCTTTGGTCCAGTGGTTCAGGAGATGTCGTTTCAAGACATTCTTATCTAGAGCTCTGGCAGCCCCTTTGTTCAGCAAAGCGAAACCATTTGTGCAATTTTGGTAGAAAACATCATTTGTAAAATGCATTATGAGGAACAATTCTGTGAAATTATTTTGAATTTGGACCAGTGGTTCAGGAGGATTAGTCGTTTAAAGAAATTTGTTATCTAGAGCTCTGGCGGCCGTTTTGTTCAACGAAGCAGAACCATTTGTGCAATTTTGGTAGAGGGTATCCTGAGGAACAATTCTATGAATTTATTTTAAATTTGGACCTGTGGTTCGGGAAGAGATGTTGTTCAAAAGATTTCTTATCTGGAGCTCTGGCAGCCCTCGTGTTCAGTGGCGCAGAACCATTTATGCAATTTTGGTAGAGGACATTCTGGGGAACATTCATGTGAAGCTATTATTAATTTTAACCAGTAGTTCAGGAGGAGATGTTGTTTAAAGAAAAAAATTACGGACAACACACTATGGATGAAGACTGATCACAATAGCTTACCTTGAGCCTTCCGCCCCTGTGAGCTAAAAAGACATCGGCGGATCAAGAAAATTCAGTCAGAGGTTGGGGTTCTGACAATGTTTTATTATGTCACCATTGTATATGAGCCAGTGCATGAGATTTCCAACAATGTGGTATGTGCGACCAGCAAAGCCTCAGATCAGCCTGCGCATATGCGCAGTCTGATCAAAGCCTTTGCTAGTCGCTTGAGTATTCAATGATTGTTAAGCTACTGACTGAACACCATTTGGAGTTTCTAAGCTTAAAAGGAGGCTGCAGAGGCTCATCTGAGTCTACACATGTCAAAATGCCACATTGTTGGAAATCTCATGCACTGGCTCATATCATAGAGGCCTGGACGGACCTTCCTCAAGAAGCAATGGGACTGTTAATTCTAAGGAAACCTATAGCCACTTGTGATTTTCCTGGGAGAGGGGGTGCAGACGGTTTTTTTTTGTCATCAACGTATTTCATAGAGGGCTGGACAGACCTTCCTCGAGTAGCTATTGGACCCGTTCATTCTAAGGAAGTAGCGACTAGTGATTTTCGTTGGGCGGGAGGAGGGGTGGATCTGGATCTAATCTCACGGGGAGTGTAGTGCATAAATTAGCCAGCATGATAAGTGCTAATGATAGAAGCTTGTGTTACTAAATTTGGGAAAAAATAAAAATATGCAAGGCTTGCTGAGCATTTATAGCGTTTTACATGCTGCAACAAGTTTAATAAATTCAATACAGCTGTATGTAACACAAAGTTGCTATGGGTGGCATTATATTATTAGTAAATAAGTTATGTACCACTACTGGTTTAACAATTTCAATCACTACGAGGTATGAAATCATAAGGGGCTCGACCCGAGAAAACCTGTCTTTGGGGGTTTGCCAACAGCAAAGGTGAAGACCAGCCTGCCCATCCCATGCAGTCTGATCATTGCCTTTGTTATTCGCTTATTGGATAGTATCGAATCAAATCTTGTTACAAGTGAAAGTTTACTATTCTAGCTAGTCCCTGTAGCTGAGGAGTCCGGCTTTATCAGAAACCCTGAAGACAGGTATTGTAGTGTCGAGGCCAATATGGGCCGCGACGTGAGAAAACCTGTCTTCGGGGGTTTGTGAACAACAAAGGCTCAGACCAGTCTGCGCAGTCTGAACAGCGCCTTTGTTATTCGCTTTTTAGAAAGTGTCATATGTAAACTTGCTACAGGTGAAATTTCAATTTTCTAGCTAGTCTCTGTAGCTGAGGAGACTGGTTTGAAACTCGCTTTGGCGGAAACCCCAAAGACAGGTTTTCACGGGACGAGGCCCATATGATCAATGCACAGCTTGGTCAGTTATGTTGTTGATCCGAATGCCTGCTGATCGGAGTTACTGTAGTCAGCGTTTTTAAGAGGATGTCACATTCAAAAAGTTATAGTCAACCCTCTTTATAACAACCATGTCTGTTCCAAGCTATCTCTGACGTTAAAGTGAATTTGCTGTTATAAGGAAATGCTGAATAGTACCAGGTTTTCACATCATAATCATTTTGTAAAAGAAAATGGTAAATAAATGATTTTAAATGCTTTTGTTCCAAAAATATACATCAGTTCAATTTTATATTGCATCAAAATGCACAAAGCTTCCCTCTTATCAAATGTGACAGACACCTGCTCATGCAAAAGACCTTGTCCTGATCACCAAATTGACTGACACATATGGGGAGTGCAGTGGCTCAGTCGTATAGTGCTTGACTCGAGACTGTGGGGCCGCGGGTTCGAGTCTCACCGACGTCACTGCTTTGTGTCCTTGAGCAAGAACATTAATCCTAGCTAAGTACTAGTTTAACCCAGGAAGACCCGTCCCTACATAACTGAAATATTGTTGATGGGACGTTAAGAATCAAATCAAACAAACAAACAAAGACTGACACATGGTAAAAATTCTGTTATAATGAATTTATTTTCAATAGAAAATGTATATCTCTTCCCAGAACCTACGATAGGTGTCCTTAAGTGAATATTCTGTTATAAAGAGGACATTTTAATAGAAACAGATCCGTTCCCAGCAAATATATGTCAGATATTGAATATTCTGTTATAATGAATGACGTTATAAAGAGTTTTGACTGTATATGCACATAGTTTGCTTGCTTATCATGCTTAATGGATCAAATAAAATTCATATTTTATAGTATAAAAAACAACAATAGTGTAATATAAAGGATGTTATACCTTTATCATATGTCAAGTAGGTACATGTATTTATAGACTTTTCGCTTACTGTAAAGGCGGCAACTTTAATATTCATATCTGGGCGTGGTTCCGCTATTCCATCTGCTAAGGAAGGGATATCAGGTTTTATTTATAATTAGGTAAAAAATTAATAAGCTTTTTGAGCCGCACAAACTTGCGTGCATTTCATGAAAATCCTAACCGTATACACACTGATCTCACATATAATCACAAACTGTATGTTTTTTGCCATCCACTAAACTATTTAAAGCCTCATAGATAAACAGTGTGGACTCAGATCAGACTGCTCCTTAGGAGCAGTCTGATCTGGGTCCACAATGTTTGCCTCTATGCTTATGCCAAATACACATTTTCAGATGCAGTTATTTTGCTGGCGTTTAAAGGACAAAATAATGACTGATGTAATGGCGCAAAATTAAGATGATACAGTTACTTTTGAATAAAACCACGCCTCATTTTCATGTTTTACCTATGTCTAAGGTTGACCAGTCCTAATTACGCATTCATGAGGCGCCATATCTTTACAGTAAGTGAAAAGTCAAAGAATATATACAGTTAAAGCTGAGCTAGGTAGCACAGTCGGACACACATCACACTGTAAATCATCATGAGGTCACTGGTTCAATCCTCCGACTCATTTGCCAAGATAAGCAAAATTCTGTGGTGTAAAATTATCATTATTCTCATATCCGTCCATTTAACCCTTTCCTTCATGAATATTCATGCTAAGCTCCACCCACTATGAATACTTATATAATTAAACTTTTGCGTTTGTACATAGAAAAAATCAATTGCTAGGTCCACTAGTGTATGATCATATTTAATCATATTTCCATAAGCACACTGAGTAGACCCTGATCAGGCAGCTCTTACAAGAGCTGCCTGATCTGGGTCTGCTCTGTTTGCAAAAGTATTAAAAGGTGTTGCTTACTCTCTATGAGGTAAAGGGTTAAACAGAAGGCATTGGGTGATCAAAAGAACCGTCTCACTGAGATGGTTCTTTTGAGTGCCCACAACATATATTTTGGTTGGAAAATAAAATAATTAATTTCTAAATACCCACTCTTACCTGTAAGCATGGTTCTGAAAACAATTTTTCACAAAAAAATGCTGCAGCTTATGAGATTTTGTTATACAGTAAGACCTGTGTAAAAAGGCTACTCTCAAAAAGACTGAAAATTGGTTTTCAAGACCAGTTATGGCTTAATGCAGGTCAAAAGAATCAAGTGGAGCATTCTGCAATACTTTGGACCTTCAATAAGCTACCATTTGTCATTAAGATCTTCGGTTTGACTATTTTTGAGTGGCCATTTTTACACAGGTTTTACATGATTATTACACCGGTTTAGATAAACAATTTTTTCAGCATAAAATTATAAGTATTTTCTTACCCATCTAAGTTTTAGCATATGTTTTGGCTGCTCAAAAGAACGATCTCATTGAGACAGCTCTTTTGGATACCCACAACATATGGTTTGGTAGACTATTTTTGTAATGCACTCTTAACTTAAGTCCTGTACATGCATGCCCAGCTATCAAGTGGGGCTAAAGGCCTAAGTGTTGCAGTTAGCATTCATCTATGCCCCTACTTTGGTTTGTTGGAGCAGTGAAGATTCTGCACATATGCATAGCGACGTCTGAACCGCCACTGGTTGACATTAACACTTTGTATTTGGTAAACCCCTAAACCAGTACTTTTGCAATCAGTGAAGACCCAGATGAAATGCAACATAATCAATGCTGCATTTCATCAGGGTCTACACCGTTTGTAAAGGTCAAAAAGATCTTCAGACAAAGAATACAATTCATTTTCAAAATTAAATTCTGACAATTATCATCATGGATATTAGGTGATGTAAACATTTTAGAACGTCACGTATTTAATATTGTCACGGGTTTTAGGTGATCTCTGATACATTACCGTAAAACTAAATTTCCGACCATATATCTGACGATATACCTCCCCAAATGAAAATTTTGAATATAACAATCCACCATGAGCGTCCATGTAGGATAGAGATATCTCACCCGAGGGGTCGGAAGTTTAACCAGGGGCGAGGCTTGCCGAGTCCCTGGTTAAATTCCGACCCAGAGGGTGAGATTTCTCTATCCTACATGGACAGGCTCATGATGGATCGTTTTTCTCCCACTTTTCGAAGGGTTTTTGCCAGAACATAAAAACTCCATGAAAACCTGAAATTTCTAACTTTTTACTCGTTGGGTTTACATTATTTCTGAGTTCACGAGTGTTTTTATCGGGCATTAAAATGGGTGTAAACATAGTTTGCACCTTGATATTGTCAGGAAAACACCCTTGGAGCATTAGTTAAGTTGCATTATGCAAAATAAATTACTGCTTGGCTCCCTGTGCCACTAGCGTAACATTGCCGTTTTCGTCACGCGGCGCACGTTCGGTGACGTCATTAACGTTATATGACGTCAGTATGTTACGCTTAACCTTGCTTGGGGCCTTTGGGTTACCTAGGCGCAATATATTGGTCCTTTAAGTATCCTTTTTCGGGATAAAAGAATATTTAACACTGCCCATGTAAGAAAGCAGTCACGTGGTCATGTAAGATAGAAATTTCTTACATGAGCTGAAAGCCTATCATATATGAGCAAAGGTGGGAGAATACAGCTATCCCCCCAAAGTGTCTTCACTTTTCATCATTTACAGTATTTCTGAAATTTACATTTAGTACTCTGATTAATTATTATTTGGGCCTCGTCGCGAGAAAACCTGTCTTCGGGGGTTTGCGAACAACACAGGCGCAGACAAGCCTGCGCATCCGCGCAGTCTGATCAGCACCCTTTGTTATTTGCCTTTTGGAAAGTACCATATATAAGCTTGCTACAAGCGAAATTTCATTTTTCTAGCTAGTCTCTATAGCTGAGGAGACTGGTTTGAAACTCGCTTTGTCGGAAACCCTGAAGACAGGTTTTCTCGCGATGAGGCCCATTTATAATAAACAATATCAATTTCTTGAATAAGACACTAGCACCTTACTGGGTAACTTATCACAAAATTTAAGGTGGGGTAGGCACACATTATTTTTTTTTGGGGGGGGGGTATTTTTTTCTGGAAAAAAATATAATTTAATGAATTTTGAAAACATTTTGCCTTTCAAAATGCATAAAATTATTTATTCTCCCGAAAACCTGAAAAAAAGGTTTCACCAGTGAATTTAGAGGGGGTCAGGTTACCCTAAACAGGAAAGTCAGCCTCAAAATCCTGAATTCAGGAATAATCCTGAAAACTTCACTCATGCAATTAAAAGCAAAAACAGTGTTTACCTTGGCCCCAAAACATACATTTAAATTGATGGGTAAGAAAATAATTACAACTTAAATACGCTCAAATAAATTGCTTTTATGGTTCTATAGACCATCATAATTTTGGGCCAGCAATATCCCTGATATCTCTCTCCTCAGGGCTCCAGACAAGAGTGTGTCATTAAAAAATATTTTTCCCATTTCTCAACCAATACATTAATTGTTGCAACCAATACATTAATTGTTGTAGTGTCTAGTCTTTGAGTACCCAAAACATATGGTAAGAAAATAATTTCAATTTTTTACATTCAGATAATTTGCATATCCTGACCTAAGGCAATAGCTATTACCCAGGCCTGAAAGGCCTTACGTTACATGTAAGACTAAGAGTGCACAACAAACACTTAATTTTCTTATTTCTCGCCCAAAACATATGTTGTGGGTGCTCAAAAGAACAGTCTCAATGAGGCGTTTCTTTTGAGCACCAAAAACATACGCTTCAATTGATGGGTAAGAAAATAATCACTTTTTTACACTCAAATAATTTTCCTATCTGAATCATCATTTTGGGCCAACAATATCCCTGATATTGGGTAAATAAAACCTACTCTCGCCTGCATGCTTCAACATATGAGCTTCAAGATATTCCCCGTTTGAAAAGGTTTTACCACATGTCAAGCATGTGAGCGATTTCTCGAGGGTTTGATTTACCGCATGACTTTCAAGATATTCTGTAGGTGCAGGGATCAAGCTAGGGGGCGATTAGAGCGATTAGGGCGAAATAGTCACCCTAGGGGCCGAAATTTCGCCCTAAATGGGACCCAGGGAGAAGTGGGAGTCTCCCTAAAAAAAAAAAAAAAATTTTTTTTTTTTTTTTAGGGAGACTCATTTTCATTCTGTTACCACACAAATGCAAGCTGTGGTGACATTATCAAACAAGCTACTACCACTGCATCGTGTTTCTCCTTTCATTAAATGGCAACAGTATGTGTAATGGCTAATTTGGTTCTAAATTGACAGAAAATGCCCTAATTTTGCGCTATAACTTCTCCCTATCTGACTGTCACTTCTCCCTAATTTTCCTGCAGGGAGAAGTCACTTCTCCCTAAAATTCTGGGCCAGCTTGGTCCCTGCTCAACTGTATGGACTTCCAAGTGATTCTTCAGATGTTGTGCCTGTGTAAACGATTTAGAACATATGTCGCAAGTAAATGTGTACTCGTCGGTGTGCATTGTCATGTGGTCTTTGAGCAGCAGTGCACGCGCAAAGGGCTTACCGCATGTCTCGCAGGTAAATGCTTTTACACCTGTATGATTAAACTGGTGCTCTTTGAGAGACCTGGCCCGTGTAAAGGATTTACCGCAAGTGTGGCAAGGATGAGGTTTCTCACCAGTATGTACTGTCAGGTGGGATTTCAAATATTCTGCCCGTGTAAACGATTTTCCGCATGTCTCACAAGTAAACGGTTTCTCTCCAGTATGAACTAAATGGTGAATTTTAAGATGTGAAGCCCGCGAGAAACACTTACCGCAAGTTTCACAAGAAAACATCTTATCGCCGGTATGAACCAACATGTGTCTTTTGAGTGATGAAGCCCGCGTGAAAGCTGTGTTACATATGAAGCAAGTAAACGGTTTCGCGTTCGTATGAATCGTGGAATGCTGTTTTAAGATGGATGCCTGCGTAAACGACTTGCCGCATATTTCGCAAGAGAATGGCTTCGCGCCTGTATGGGTGAGTAAGTGTGATTTGAGAGCGGATTCCCGTTTATAGGATTTCCCGCAAGGTACACATGTAAACGGCTTTTCCTCTGTATGCGTGATGGTGTGAGTCTTCAACTGTGACGGCTGTGAAAAAGATTTGTCACATATGTCACAAACATAAGGTTTCTCTCCTGTATGCACTACCATATGTTTTTCAAGCCGTGATGCCTTTGAAAAGAATTCTCCGCACGTCTCACACGTAAACATTTTCTCAGCCTTGTGAACGGACATGTGTTTCTTCAGTGATGACGACCGTTGATAAGACTTTCCACATACATGGCAAGTAAAAGGTTTCACTCCTGTGTGAGTAAACTCGTGTCTTTTCAAGAGAGAGGCTGCTTTGAAATTTTTGTTACATACGCCACAGATTAGTTGTTTCTTAATCTTTTCTCTACCATGGGTTCCCATATGATATTTGAGAGATGGACGAGATGAGAATTTTTTATCGCAATGGTGGCAGGTAAATCTCTTCTCGCGGGAATGTGCATCTTTGCAAGCCGAGGGTACTAAGTCCACTTTGTAAGTGGACTTAGTACCCTTTGCTTGCGAAGATGCGGAATTGTAAGTGGACTTAGTACCCTTGGCTTGTGAAGATGTGGAATTGTAACTTGACTTAGTACCCTTGGCCTGCAAAGATGCGGAATGAGTTGTGATGTGCGATTTGAGATGAGACACCTGAGAGAAGCTTTGATCACTTGTGCCACATGCATAAGTGTTCTCTCCTTCATGAACTAACATATGAGCTTTAAGTAATGAAGCTCGGGAAAAGCTTTTATCACATGTGCCACAAGTATGAGGATTCTGCCCTGTATGTAATAAAATATGTGATCTTAGAGCTGATGGCTGGGAAAATCGTTTATCGCATATGAAGCATGGGAATTTTTTCTGAGTTCTGTGAAATAACATGTGTCGCTTGAAAGCCGGCGACTGTGAAAAAGATTTACCACATATGAAACAAGTAAACCGTTTGACTCGTGCATGAAGAATCACGTGTCTCCTGAGGTTCGATTCTTGCATGAATTTTACACCACATGTGGTACAAGTGAATGGAATGTTGCCTGTATGCGTCGCTATATGATTCTGGAGAGACGATGAATGTTGGTAACTATCTCCGCAGAAACCACATTTAAATTGTTTATCACTAGTGTGAACTAGCAGGTGTCTATCACTGTTCACTGTATTGTCAAATTCTTTGCCACATGTTTTGTAAGTGAAGTGCTCTTGAACTGATGGAGTTTCCATTTTCCTATAGCTATAGAGTAAAACCTCATAAAATTTGTACTCCGATTTTTTCAAAATACTTGCTTATCAGAAATGCATTTTGGACACGATGGATTCAGAGAATAGGGCCTATTTATAACCCATTTTATATTCTATTCATAAAAACATATGTTTTGTGTGCGTAAAAGAAACGTCTCCCTGAGGCGTTTCTTTAGGCACAAAACATATGTTTTATAGAGTAAAAACTGATAATTATAATTTATTTTTTTTGGGGGGGGGGGATATAGTTTTTTGCCTAACTCCCTATAATTCGAACTCTTGATACTTTGAAATAAAATTTCTAGTCCATAGTTTCTTTTATGCACACAAAACATAAGTTTGATAGGGAAAAAAACTGTTAATATTCATTTTTGTTTGTGGGGGGGGGGGGAGTATTTTTATGTCTACCTCCCTATAATTCGAACTTTCGATACTTCGAAATAAAATCTCTAGTCCATAGGACTTCAAATTTACGAGATTCTACCGTAAATATTAACCGGAAGTGTGAGTTTCTACTGTAAATATTACCGGTAAGTGTGAGTTTCTTTTGTAAATATTACCCAGAGGTGTGAGTTTCTACTGTAAATATTACCTGGAAGTGTGGGTTTCTACTGTAAATATTACTTGGAAGTGTGAGTTTCTATTGTAAATATTACCCAGAGGTGTGAGTTTCTATTGTAAATAGTACCTGGAAGTGTGAGTTTCTACTGTAAATATTAACTGGAAGTGTGAGTTTACATGTTATCTCATATATCGGAATTAACCCTTGTTATGCTGAATATTTTTTGTGTTTCACTCCTCTCCAATTTTTAATCTGTTAATCTGCAACATTCCAGTTGTCCAGTTTATAACCACAAAGTTTTATCATTCTACATGCAGATTAACCTCATGTTCAGCAACACATCACCATTGTAATTTGTGGTAGCTTGTCATTGGGTTCTGTCATTTCTGCTAGCTTGCCATAAAGTTCTAGATTGTTTCACACATGTTACATAACTAGAATATATTTAGCATCACATCACCATTGTAATTTCTGGAAGCTTGTCATTGAGTTCTGTCATTTCTGCTAGCTTATCATAAAGTACAAGATCATTTCACACATGTTACATAACTAGAGTATATTCAGCATCACATCACCATTGTAATTTCTGGTAGCTTGTCATTGAGTTCTGTCATTTCTGCTAGCTTATCATAAAGTACTAGATCATTTCACACATGTTACATAACTAGAGTATATTCAGCATCACATCACCATTGTAATTTCTGGTAGCTTGTCATTGAATTCTGTCTTTTCCGCTAGCTTGCCATAAAGTAGTAGATCATTTCACACATGTTACATAACTACAGTAAATTCAGCATCACATCACCATTGTAATTTCTGGTAGCTTGTCATTGAATTCTGTCACTTCTGCTAGCTTGCCATAAAGCAGTAGATCATTTCACATGTTACTTAACTATAGAATATATTATGCTGTAGCAAATGTTGGTTTTCTCTAAAGTGACAGGTATATTGCTTCTTTTATGCCCCTCATATACATACATTTTTAAGTCATTATGAAGAAGGTACTTTCTATAAAATTCTGATTTTACTATTGTAACAGCAGTGCAGAAGTTCTCATCACAAGTTGCTTCAAGCCTTTTCTAAGCTTCATGAACTCCATAGCTCCTGCAAATAAATCAAACAATCACATAAACAGAAGTTCCCATCACAAGTTGCTTCCAGCCTTTTATTAGCTTCATGAACTCCATGGCTCCTGCAAATAAATCAAACAATCACATGAACAGCAGTTCTCATCACAAGTTGCTTCTAGCCTTTCATTAGCTTCATGAACTCCATAGCTCCTGCAAATAAATCAGACAATCACATGAACAGCAGTTCTCTTCACAAGTTGCTTCTAGCCTTTTATTAGCTTCATGAACTCCATAGCTCCTGCAAATAAATCGGACAATCACATGAACAGCAGTTCTCATCACAAGTTGCTTCTAGCCCAGACTTGGGGTCAATTACTTTGAAAAAGTAATTAATTATATACAATTACATTGGAAATTGTTCAATTAAATTACAATTACAATTACATGGCTTTTGAGCAAAGTAATTAATTACATACAATTACTTTGCCAAATGTTATAAATTACATTACAATTACATTTCACTGCCATTTAGAGAGTGTCATAAGATTTTAATTTCAGAGATATTTGAAATGTTAAAATCTCCTAAAAAGTTATTATTATCAAGTGATGCAACTTAAACGAAATGCAATGTACAAAATCAGTTGTTGTATTTTGTGATTGATGACATGATCACACAAGAGAAAATACAGAAAATATTATAATTTCTTGTTTGGGTGGGGGGGGGATGAATTGTCAAAGTTCTCAAACAAGCTGTTAACCGCAGAACAAAGTTCAGGAATACACATTGGCTTGTGAAAAGTCTTACAAACCATGGAAATTATTTTGTAAAACTAGCTTAAATGCCAGAGAATAACCGTTTCAAAAAGTGTTGATAAAAAAAATTGTGTGGCCCTATGAGTTCTGAAAGTTGGAAAAATGTACAAAAAGGAATATCAGATAGTGACAAACTAAAATATTACTAGCCTGTTGAAATAATGGCTTGACAAGCAAGAGGTCGCTAGTTCGGTCACCACTGGAACATCTATTTTATTTTCATTTTTTAATTAAAAATGATGGGCCCCAGGTTCACTGAATGAGTAAAATTCAATTCAATTTTCTGAATCACATTTTCTGATTATTAATTTTATGATGATGATGATGATGATGATGATGGTGATTATTATTATTATTATTATTATTATTATTATTATTATTATTATTATTATTATTATTATTAATTATTATTATTATTATTTTTTTTTTTATTATTATTAAAAATGGCAAATGAGCAGTTTAAGGGCTTTAGATAGTGTAGTGGATAGATTGGGACATGCACCTTTAAGCATATAAGTGTGTTGATCCTAGGTGTAAAATTTAACAAAATGCCTTCAAGGAGTCAATTCACTAACCAACACTATTGTCTGAATAAAAACTATTGTTGAGATTTTAACACCTTCTTTGTTTTTGTATTGTTTTGATAACTTAACAATAAAAGGTTGATCGTCACAAAGCCATATCTTTATATAAGCAGATAAACAAAGAATAAATATTTTGCTTAAAAAGGAATAGTAGAAGTAATATACAGCCGGTGTCTGTAGTAAAAATGCTATGTTTTATTTTTATGTCTATAGATACTTGCATGACTAGTCCCAATATGTTGCATTCAACAGATATATGCATTTACAAAGGCCAAGAACAATTCATATAGCAGTATTTTAAGTATCTATGATACTCTTTAGTAACTGAAGTTCATAAATGATCTGAAAAGTACATGCAATTAAAAAGTAATTAAAAGTAATTGTTAATTACTCCCATTTTTGGCCATGTAATTAATTATGTTCAATTACAGTAATTAAAGAAATGTCTTAATTACAATTACATGCAATTACTTTAGAAAATGTAATTAAATTACACTTAATTACAATTACAATTTTAATTACCCCAACTCTGTTCTAGCCTTTTCTTAGCTATATGAACTCCACAGCTCCTGCAAATAAATCAAACAATCACATGAACAGAAGTTCTCACCACAAGTTGCTTCTAACCTTTTCTTAGCTTCATGAACTCCACAGCTCCTGCAAATAAATCAAACAATCACATGAACAGAAGTTCTCATCACAAGTTGCTTCAAGCCTTTTATTAGCTTCATGAACTCCATAGCTCCTGCAAATAAATCAAACAATCACATGAACAGAAGTTCTCATCACAAGTTGCTTCTAGCCTTTTCTTAGATTTTGAACTCCACAGCTCCTGCAAATAAATCAAACAAACACATGAACAGAAGTTATCACAAGTTGCTTCTAGCCTTTTATTAGCTTCATGAACTCCATAGCTCCTGCAAAGAAATCAAAAAATCACATGAACAGAAGTTCTCATCACAAGTTGCTTCTAGCCTTTTATTAGCTTCATGAACTCCATAGCTCCTGCAAATAAATCGGACAATCATATGAACAGAAGTTCTCATCACAACTTGCTTCTAGCCTTTTCTAAGCTTCATGAACTCCATAGCTTCTGCAAATAAATCGGACAATTACATGAACAGAAGTTCTCATCACAAGTCCACTTTCGGCCGAAACGACACGGGCCGAATCGATAAGGAGAAATAACATCCTGGTTTACAAAGCAAGTTAGTTGGAAAAAAAT
Source organism: Loripinus fragilis (assembly GCA_964019695.1). Classification (NCBI taxonomy): domain Eukaryota; kingdom Metazoa; phylum Mollusca; class Bivalvia; order Lucinida; family Lucinidae; genus Loripinus; species Loripinus fragilis. The sequence goes on from OZ026530.1 coordinate 18,042,224, forward strand.
GGCGGATCGAGTGGACGTAGATTTCGCGCCACCGTGATTTTTGGATATTAATAATGGAAGGATTGCCCAGTGTTATACCGAAATCGATTGTGGAAGTTCTAAACAGACTGGAGAATGATGAGGACAACCTATTCTCGTGGAAACTCACGCGGAGTCAGGATAAATTCTCATTAACTGTCAGTTGCAAACTTCCCGCCTAAACTCCCAACAAAGCCAAGGACGACAACAAGGTTACCGGACGTACTACTGTGAAACCAGTAAAGAGAAGAAGAACAGATCTCCCTCTGCGTTGGCTCGTTCTAGGAAGAGACACGCGCGGTTCCTGGAAAAGAAGTTAGCTGGAAAACCAGTTTTGGCTTCGCCAAAAGAGGACCAGCAGGATTCAGATAATTCTGTGTGTGCAAAGGAACTGGAAAATACCAGTCTTGCTTGTGGTAGTAATAGTGACCTGGTGTCTTCAGAAAATCCAACACCAAGTCCTGCTGCTGATCCTGACCTGTTAAACGAACAGGCAATTCTTCGTGAATTTCTGGACACCATTGATGGTGACGATAGTGACGACGATGTGAGCAGTGTATATAGTGTTTGTTCAAACTGTAAGCATCCAGCCAAAAAAGGAGAGGACCTTAAACGTTGTTCGCGCTGTCATATAACCCGCTACTGTAGCATCCAGTGCCAGAGGAAAGATTGGGACTTTCACCGATTTGCTTGTGCGGTTGTGGCCAAGAAGTCGGACACTGTGAAAGCTTGATTCTCTACCACAAGGACCTGTACATATTTTTTAAAGTTTCACACGTTACCATTTTCTACAGTAGATCTAGTTTAATTAGTTACTGTTATTAACACTAACATTACTACGCCGAAAGGTGGTGCGCCTACTAACGGGCGGAACATACATACGAAAGAAAGAAGTTAGCTGGGTTTGGAAGCACACGGGCAGTCATTGAGATATATGGTTATAATAATAGCTTGCATAACAGTTTAGATAAATAAAATATTAATTTTGTATAGCCTACCTTTAATTGATTTCGCAGTCAAATTGCCATTTTTTATAAAATAAAACTCAATGAGGGACAACTCGTACATAAAATGATATATAGCTGCAACTGCAGTCCAGGCGCGGTCTCACTAAAAAGCGACAAGAAGCGACAAGAAGTGAAACGAATCGTCAAGATGATTTATAAGCATTATACACTTTTGGGAATAAGGTAGAAATCTGAAAATCAAGGCCGCTGGATCAGCTGATACAGATTTCCTGGTTATTTACTCAGGTCATGGATAAATGACATATGGTAACAAATAGCAGCTTTGGAATCTGGTAGAAGTGCGGTCAGAGCAGAAAATTGTCTATTGAAAATTTATACTTGTCTTAAAGTTAAACTTACTTCCAATATTGCTTGACTAATAACAAACATGTTTCCTTGGTGAACTCAACCAAATATTGTTCTCGGATGATATTGTATAACTTATCTAGAAATGGGGGCTTAGGGCCCAGGGGGGGTACTCTGATATTTTCACACATACGTAGGCTCGGCCCATTTTTTGGGCTCAAAATTCTGAATTTCAATATTTTTTGGGGTTTTCAGAAAAATGAATATTTTTGGGGGTATGACGATTTTGTGGATATTTTGGGGGGGGGGGGTCATCACAAAATTGGGCTAGTTTGAGGGTCATTTCTATGCAATTTAGGGCCTTTTTTAAGGTCAAGGTACAGAATTGGGATATTTTTTGGGGGTTGCTAAAATTTCAAATATTTTTTGGGGTGCTTGAAATTCCTGATATTTTTTGGGGGTGAACGGTAGATGCTGGGTCCGAGCCTACGTATGCGGAAAAAATTAGAGTACCCCCCCCCCCCTGGGGTTTAGGGCATACTCGTAGAGTATTTAAATGCATTTTTGGGCCTAGGTTTTATCAAAAACAAAACTCTTACAAGCATGCACAAGCTTCATCAGAGATCTCTACCGCTTGACCACACTGGAATGATTTAAAAAAAAAACTTGCTGTAACAGTACAGGGGTCATTCAAACTGTTTGTCTGTATAAAAACAGATCCTCACGATGAGGAGATTCTGTACTTTGTTCCTTTAAGTATATAATGCGTTTTTATGTATGTTGCATAGAAAAATTGTACAAGTGTTTTATATAAGTAAATGCAAGTAACTATCAATTAACCCCCTTAAGTATTCTATAAGCGTCAAGTGATATTTCCTTAGCGACAGGAAGAATTTACAATACGTTACAAAGTAATGTATCAATCAAGATATAAAAAATGAAATTGTTCATCATTTTCAATATCTTAGATATATTCTTAGACATTTGAAGACTCACAAATAGCTGAAAATGCTGCTTTAGCCGCTAAGGCTAAAGTAAGCGATAAGATAAAATAACATCACGAGAAATCTCTTGAGACATAAAAGTACAGAGCTACTTACGGCCCTTTAAATAATTTCTAAAATAAAACCTATGCGATTTTTTAATTTATAAAGTGATACTTACCATAAATATTTGATATAATCCCAAAACAGATAACATATATGTTCTTAAAAATTGGAACTTATTCCCACCTCGAGAACTTAGGCTAATCCGAAGCGACAAACAATGTCCTGTGATACAGCAGAAATGACCCAAAACCAGTCTCCTATAAGGTACAGAGCACGCTGGTAAATGTATACGTCGATTTGGTGGTATTTACGCGTATTGCCGGTACTTCATAGACCGGAAGTGGTAGATATTGGTGTTAATACTATATAGAAAAACATGCCATATGCCTAAAGGACTATTGAATTAGATCATTTTAAGTATTAGGCATGCACAGGCGATTTATGTAAGCATTTAGGATTAGATTCGAGTACCGATCTGGATGATCGGTACTCGAATCTATTCTTAAATGCTTACATAAATCGCCATGCACATACTGAATACTTAAAATGATCTACGAGGGTCATTTGGAAAGTTCTTAGCACGGCATCATAACTCAACAATGCGTTAACTTGATAAAATGGTATCAAATATACATTTTTGGAAACTAGAATTCAACGGCTACTTGGTGGCTTATTATTGTCGAAAAAGGACTTGGCGTGCACGTGCAGCGCATGCTCAAAAGGAGTAGGGGTTTATATACTGGCGGAAGTTTTAAGCAAAATACTTGGAAAAAAGAGAAGGAAAATTAGGTACCTTATTTGCGATCATGATTTGACAAATTAACGATTTGGTGCCAACTTTTTTTTTATTAAAATATATTATGCGATCACTGCTTGCACGACTACCACCTTTACATTCGAAAAATGTTGACTAATAGAGAAATGGTAAGTTTTAAAAAATGGAACTTTTTTCGATTTTTCTTTATACTTTTACTATAAATTGTGTCACTACAGGAGCACGAAAAAAGCCTATTGAGTATATGATTTGCTTTATTTACAGACAACAATGCATAACAATCATTTCGTCGCGCAAAATGTGTGGCTTTATTTGTTCTGTATTCAAGAAAATTATTCATAATAATACTACCCCTACTTTTCAAAAAGTGGCGGGGTAACTAAACCCCGCATATTTTGTGGATGGCATAAGATCTTCTCGTGGTATCGCGTTAACAATCACAAATTGATTAATTTCTACTCTCAAGGTAATTTTACTTTTTTGTTTGCCACTGTTTTCAATTGAAATGAACCAGAACTTCAACTCATAGCAAAACTCATTCTGCCCATGTGATGATTTTAAGAGTTATCTTCCCTTTGTTCTAATTTACAAAATTTCTTTTGGTTTCAATACAAAGAGCATTAAGTGTGCTTGTTAAAAATACGAACATACGGGATTTTTAAACCACTGTCGTTTATATATTTTCAAAACATGTGCATTGTGACATGCGATTTTTAGACATAAAAACAGGCGAATTATTTTGCTTTCTAAGCGGTTTCGGTATCGCTGTTCCAGTATTTATTTATTAGAAACATCCAACTCTGTCAACAATTGTATAATAATTGTACCAGAATGTTACAAAATTATCTGATTTCATGAACTATTCTTAATGTTCTGTTTCCTTTTCCAAAGGTAAAAAGTTATTTTTTCCACTGAAATTTTGCGTTTTCCAGTATACAAACAGTACATGTATTCACAACAGTATTTTTCGCGTTTGCATCATAACATCCTCATGAAATTTGTGCTATAACAAAGAGGAAAGATATTTCTTTAAAATGATACATAACATGATAGGGTTTGTAAATCGGTTACTGAGATAAAAGACCATGCTAAGAACTTTCCAAGTGCCCCTCGTAATTCTATAGTCCTTTAGGCATATGGCATATCATATGTTTCTATATAGTATTAACACCAATATCTACCACTTCCGGTCTATGAAGTACCGGCAATACGCGTTAATACCACCAAATCGACGTATATATTTACCGAGACTAGCTAGAAAATAGAAAACTTTGCTGGTAGCAAGTTAAGATATGATGAATAACAAATGCACTGATCAGACTGCGCGGATGCGCAGGCTGGTCTGTGCCTTCGTTGTTCGCAAACCCCCGAAGACAGGTTTTCTCGCGTCGAGCGACAAGAAGAAAATAGACTAAGCGTCAAGAGAAGTGACGAACTAGAAACTGGACATTGTTCATATCATAAGTACCAATAACGGTATTCTGAGTTTCTTGCTTTTCTTAGAAAGAGATGCAGCTTTAGCTGATGAAGTGTATAGTGCTGACGAGAGGGAATCATCAAACATCTCAACAGTGTCTTGCAAAAGTTTCATGTCCTGTTTCATTAAGCGAACTCCATTTTTCAACTGAACCACGCCCATGGATTTGTCCGATTCTATACGTTCTGTGAGGCTTGTATAGGGGGTTACCAGTACCCTATATCTCTGGAAGTAAACATGAAAGTACCCCATATCCCTTTAAGTAAATTGGAAAATATCCCCTTAATTAAATGTCCTAATAATCCTATATCCCTAGAAGTAAAGAAAAATATCCCTGAAATTACAGCACAAAATAAACCTACGAATACAAGAACATTTTGTCAAGTACATACTTCATGTAATGGTCTGTGTTCTATAACTTTGTGCAAATTAATTGCTATTTAGTGTTCTATTTCATCGACTATGATTTTCCATATAGCCTACATCTTAAGTTAGCAAAACAGACGCTAAACATTGATTATATTTGGTAATCATTTTTTTGCCTCAAGTGCCTTCCTATAGTTGCAGTATATAACTCTTACAGTTATAAGCTCATTTGAACCGAAAGCCCAAGCGAGGCTTTAGAATGGTAATGGCCTGGCCTCTTTCGTATGTATTGTCATCGTCGTCTTCGTCATCAGGATGATCCTTTTAAATTTTGAGAAAGTATTTTTCTAATGTCAGTCTGCCAATTGTGATCAAACCATGCGCATATCCAGAGGGGGGCAGGGGGGTCCGGACCCCCCCCCCCCCCTGGAAAATTACAAAAATATAGGGTTCCTTAGCAATACTGGTCCGGATCCCCTTAAAATCACAAAGCTACCAATCCAGCATTCAATGTTGGGCCATCATCGGCCCGCCAGCGAAACGCCATTTAAATGGCGTTTCGCTGGCGGGCCGTTGATGGCCCGCTAATAGTGGTATTTGCATCAAACTAAAATAAACGTTGTCAAAGTTGGATCCCCTCTGACAAAATTTTCTGGATCCGCGCATGCAAACTACATGTGTATAATGGCACTAAAGCTGCATAGTCTGTAACTTTTGATCTTTTCATTTTAGAAATAATTTTTCAATTTTTCAGGAACACAGTAAAATACTAAAATTCAGGTATACATTTTACCTTTTTCGTAATAATTAACAAAATATTAGTGCCAAAACAACAGCATTTATGTTAAAAATTAACTGTCTAGAATTATTGGAGGGACGCAAATAATTACAAACAAGAGAAAAAAACACCTGTTTTTATAAGATAATTCACTTTTCCATGCAGTTTTACAGATGTAGAAATTAGATTTATTGTGACAACATAACTTTATTCTACTTTTACAATGATTTAAAAAGAAAATATTTCTTTTTGAAAAATGTTCATAGTTACAGAGTATGCAGCTTTAAGGCAACAAAAGTTTTATGTCTATTTGTATGGGGCATATGGTTTGTCATGTCAACATATAGCTTCCATAGACTTATGATGGGAAATCTATAAAAGCCATACCATGAAGGCAAATAACTCACACATTTAGCATGTAGGAAGATCTTGTGGTCTCCAACCTAAATCGTGTCATTAAGTCCCTTTCCATAGCTCCTATAGACTTTTTATTGAGACAACATTAAAGCATCTCCGAAGCCTTGATGCTTACAGCTTAAACATAAATTACCAGGCCCCGAAGGACACTCAGTAGTGAGACTGATTTTAGATCCAGAAACCATGAGTTTGATCATGGTCTGGTCCCATACTTCCGCTGAGTTTGACCATGAAATACTTTTACCGTCATTCTCCTCCATCCGCTGATTCAAGATGAGTTGTGTCAGTTACACGCAAAGTATGTACACGAAGTACTGGCTAACCCCTTAATCAAGCATGACCAGGGAAAAATGATTAGTTGAACTTACTATCCCGACATGGCCGTAGCTGGGGCTCAAAACCACTAAAAACCCAAATCAAAACAGCTTAAATATTTACTTTGTAGTAATATTTAGTGGTTCTCGACATAAATTCTGCCAATCATGAGCCTGTAGACCGATTTGGTCAAGTCTATATAATAAACTTAGAATGGAAATAATTTACAACTTAGTGAGGCCCACAGTTTAAATAATTAATGTGTAGCCATATCTAGAGGCGCTCTTCATAAATCCTGCCAACCATGCTCCTGGAAACTATATTGGTCATGCCCCAAGGATCATTAGCTTCAAACCATGAATCAAATAGCTTAAAATTATAATAGAACGCGTGGTTCTGACACTTGGGTCAGTCTATTTGCTTAAGCATTGTCAAGGACGGATGAGCCCCAGGCAAGCGTAAACCACAACGGACGGATGAGCCCCAGGCAAGCGTAAACCACAACGGACAGATGAGCCCCAGGCAAGCGTAAACCACAACGGACGGATGAGCCCCAGGCAAGCGTAAACCACAACGGACGGATGAGCCCCAGGCAAGCGTAAACCACAACGGACGGATGAGCCCCAGGCAAGCGTAAACCACAACGGACGGATGAGCCCCAGGCAAGCGTAAACCACAACGGACGGATGAGCCCCAGGCAAGCGTAAACCACAACGGACGGATGAGCCCCAGGCAAGCGTAAACCACAACGGACGGATGAGCCCCAGGCAAGCGTAAACCACAACGGACGGATGAGCCCCAGGCAAGCGTAAACCACAACGGACGAGGACTGATCACAGTCAATTGTGGAATTAAGTACAAAACAATGTATAACTTAAAAATAATAATATAATTAAAAACAAAAAACATTGTCAAACTAAAAAAAGTAATTGAGAATTATTTCAATAGCATCTACTTCTTGTTGGTCTAGGTAACTGTTTATATGGCACCAGAAACATTGATCAAATACGCTTGGTTGACTGTGGTCTAAATAAAGAAATATCAGAATGGGTGAACAATCCTTAACTTTTGTATTGCTGAACTAAATCCTTGCTCTTGATAATAAGATATGTCAGCCTCAAGGTTGATATATATTCTTGTTAAAACATCGGACCGACATGTATCCAAATCCATGTATCCATCTTGGTTTCAAAGAGGACCCTCAGGTATATAATTGATTAACATCGGCCATCACATCAGGTCAACTTCCAATGTATTAACTTGATGTACATTTTCATGCCAACACTTCAGGCATAACCTCAGGCATAAATTCAGGCCGGGAATCTGAAATCAAGTATCATGCTCCGAGTACCTCGATATTAAACATCACAGGCTATAATTCTATCCCGTTACCTGATATATATCACATAATGAATGTGCATGCTCCATGTCATTTGATACAGGTCAGTAAGAGTCGACCATAATGAAACGAAATCTGACACAAAACAATAGTGATGCTATAATGGCAAATGCGAGTACGTAACAACAACAAAGACAGCACACAGTCAATGCATGACCCCTAAAACATAAATTATGATGTACCACATCGGAGGACCTCAATCTACTCAACATCGATGGCCAAAACTAACAAGAATTCATGTTCTTGAAGTACAAAATCACTTTTTAGCACTCATTGCTATTACCCAAAAAGCTGCCAAAATACCCCCATGGTTACACTTGATTTCTCTACAAACTCTAATTAACCACCAGGTACTGCAGAGTACCATTACTACGCCTTCAACATGACTCCTTGCTGTTGAAGCCATTTTTTTGCAATTTATAAAATCAAGAATCCTGAATTGAACATTGTATAATAAACCTCACAGGATATGCATGCGTGTGTAAGTGGATAGCATCAGTAACATGCTGTGATGTAATACGGTATTACAAGTATGACATAATTACTATAGATTTATAAGAGAAAAACAGAACTAGTAAGTAGTGTGTCTTACTAAAGTTGAACAGTATACATCTCTTCATTTATGCTCAGACCAGACGGTGATAATGCGCAATCACTTATAATAAACGAACATGCTAGCAAACGTGATTGTGTACCCCTGGCACATACAAATGTGTTTCTCAAGTGATGCATAATGAACTTAATGTGCTTACTTAATATGAACAGTATACATATGTACTTATCTAGAACCGCGTGTATATTATATACATAGCTTCAGGTACAATTAAATTCAATTGATGTGTCAATTCCCTGAACCTCACTGCAGATATACGTTGTATGTGTGTGTACTTTAATTACAATGCGCGGATGCTAGTCAATACCTATAAGAATGAGCAAATGCTATCTCTAATTACATCAACACAGTACCGACAATGTCTGCAGTGCTACTGCTATACACTAACAGCAATGCCTACCAGACAAGAGGGTAATCAACTGACACACAAACAGACAACATTCAAATATGAATGTTTAGTACCAACAGACGACCTAAGCAGACAACACTCAGGTAATACAGCCGAATCTCGCGATGGTCCACATAAACTAATACTAAGCGTCATTCAACACTAATGCTCGGCAGCAGACGGCAATCACAAACATCGCACCAAAGTATGCAGCAGACGCCCTACACAGACGACATACGAATAACGTCGCGAAAATAACTTTTCAATAAATGCTATCGCAAAGATCAACAATTCACTGAATAAAGCAGCTAACTGACACATAAATTTCATATATGAAAATCAGGCTTGGTCAAACGAATATCTTAAAAGTAAAGTAAAAGTATATTTACCGTGACAAGACCTCCTGGAGAGAGAACGACCACAGAAAACAAACAAGCAACGGCTCGGCTACCCCACCGTGAATATAATATTGACTGCAATCTGTCAAACTTGTGCAAAGCAGAGACCCTGAGCATATCTAAAGATGGATTTTATCATACCCTACAATTTTAGTGGCAGACACAGCCCTATCGGAAATAAAACTCCCAAATATCAAGAGTAAAATATGATACAATTCTGTACCTTGACCTTAAAAAAGACCCTAAATTGCATAGAAATGACCCTCAAACTAGCCCAACTTTGTGATGACCCCAAAAAATATCCACAAAATCTTTATTCCTCCAAAAAATATTCATTTTTCTGAAAACCCCCAAAAATATTGAAATTCAGAATTTTGAACCCCAAAAAATAGGCTGAGGCTATGTATGTGTGAAAATATCAGAGTACCCCCCCCCCTGGGGCCAAGACCCAGCTCACCATGCTCTTCAAAATCATCCATGGACTTGTTGATATACCGGCAGAAGATTACCTTGTACCAGCTTCAACCAGGACACGTTCCCAACACTCTTTGAAATTTCTCCAGATCCCAGTCTCCAGCGACTATTATAAATTCAGCTTTTTCCCCAGAACTATTTGTCGTTGGAATTCCGTACCAGCCAATGTGGCTGAGGCTCCCAGTTTGGAATCCTTCAAACAGGAGCTACTTAGTCTGTCAATCTAAGCTGTCTGGCCTGGCCATGCAAGTACACTCTTGTGATACACTCAAGCTATGCTGTCGGGGACTTCGTGTGCTCTGGTACTCCCAGGGAAGGCAGTTTGGTTGAGGATTGGAGAGTGGAACATGCATTGGCCAAAACTTCACTTTTTTCTGGCTTTCTATCAACTATGCTTCTAACTTTCCTATCATTCTCTCTCTTTCTTATGCAGCAAACCCCCGCGCTATAGTAGTCAAGTGTGACGGCAGCGTGTATGATGAAGATGTAGACTATTTCTTAAAAGGATCACACTTGAGACTTTTTTTAATTATGTCGGTATCATGTATAATTATCAATTATAAGCAGGACATCAATTTTCTTTTCAAACAGAAAAAAAGAAAGTCGTTCACTTTGACACTCTATTTCTTCATTTATTTTTAAAAATTTGCTTTCAACTTTTGGCTTCAATTTACACATTGTACAACAGTGATATTCATTGCCAACGGCTATTACCTGGATAAATGATTGTGTTTTATCGGCGTCATTTACGGAAACGCACGATTAAAATAATAATTTCATAAAATAAAGAAATGAGGCAAAAAGACCATTTTATCATGTAGCTAGTCAAATAAAAACTACATCAGATGAGAATATGATTTTTCTTTTCACATGATTCATTTGGGATGCATTATTTTTTTGATTGATTAATTGAGTAAAAGTATGTTGAATTTGTGTACCCACCCCTGTTTTTCCACGTTTTACGGGAATTTCCCTATTTCTTTAATTAAACTTAGCACCACCAGATCCTTACATGCAAAAAGACCATTTTATTCTAATGCTAGAATCAAAATTAAAACACTATATTAAAGATGGATAATTAATCTTTGTGGAACAGTTTGGGATTTAAAAATATGTTGAGAATTAAAAAAGATATTAATTGATAATGCAACTGTCTTCTATTAGCCGTATACATTAAAATCGATCACACCTGCAGAAGCGCTAGGACGAGGTTGCTTCACTATAGAGTCAACATTACGTAGAGTCAACAAGCATATAAATAACTACTGGGTCAGATTTGTCAGGGAATGGGCAAGCCTTTACCCAAGCTTACAGCATTTGGCGGTGGACAACTATGTCAGTGGGAGAAGTCACCATCTCTTGAAGTCATGTAAAAACGCCAGAGAGACTACTCGTGTGCATACAAAGCTTAAATTAGCCATTGGTACCTACATACTACAGACCAATAGAGCATCCTTCAACCAGAATATGGTAGACTCAACATGTCTCAACTGTAAAAGTGCAGAAGAAACTACGCAACACTTTCTGTTGGAGTGGTCCCGAGCTTGCAGCAGTAAGAAATCCTATCATAGACTCACTCCTAGAAGCTTGTAGTGGTGTATGTAATCCTGCTTATGACAATGTTACCCTGCTATAATTAGTCATAGACTGTAGTACGCTTCTAGATATTAACACCCAGAGTAATGAACTGTCAAATGTTGAGTTCCAAGCTAGAAGATTGTTTTTTGCACTCGACTGTGAAAGATATAAGAAACTGTCATTAATTCCTCATCGAAATAGAAATCTTAAGTCGAAGAAGTCGATCCGTCACAAGTCCAAGCAGGGTTGCTAATCAATCTTTTTATCGAGAAGTTTGCAAGAAACGTTTTTAAAGACTATATGGTTTAAATCTGTGGTGACGGAACTTTAATTAAACGTCGTGTAAAGACTTAATTTTTATAAAAGAAAATGTTCTTAACCTGTATATACTGAACTCTTAAAGTGTAAATAGGGTGATGGATTGATAATCATTTTAACCTTGAGTATTCGCTAACAACGTTCCACTCTACGGAGGTGTCCCAACACTGGGAGAACAGTGACTTACATGACTTCAAGACTACAGTGACTTACATGACTTCAAGACTACAACAACAACAAGAAGAATATATGACTTAAAGATGGCGCTCGAAGATGCCGCACGCGAATTTCAAAGGGGGATTTTGGATAATTAAAATATGGATGAAACGGAGTGTACTGCTGCCAATTTTATGCCAAAAGACCTTATAGAAATCATCTGCATTCTTGAGAGAGATGAAAAGTGTCATTCGTATAAAATTATACGAAAGAGGAAGTATTTTACTCTTGTCACTAAATTTCCCACCAAGAATGGAGAATCGACGCCATTGAAGAACTACGCTTCCGGTTGACAAACAGCTTCTCATCAGGACAAGAAAGAAGTTTCTTCCGAAGAAAAGCCGCTTAATAGAAAGCCAAAGCGTAAGAAGAACAAATCTTCAACTATTCCTTCTGGACCCAAGTCTGCTAAACAACATTCTGTTCAAGATTCCTCCAATGTTAAAGCAGAACAGCCAAAGTTGAAAAAGAAACCCCCAGCTGTAGTGGCAAGGGATCGTGCCAGTCGGAAGGAATGTTGGAAACGCATGAAAGTTCCCAAACAGCTAAGAGCTGAGAACCTCGCTTTGTTCTACAAACTGCAAGAATTACAGACGGTAGCCAGTCCACAGATCCCTGTGGTCAGACAGCCAGAGAAATCCGGTTGCTTGAAACGTACATCTGCTGTTCCTCAGTCAAACAAACTGCAAGAATCACAGACGGTAGCCAGTCCACAGATCCCTGTGGTCAGACAGCCTGAGAAATCCGGCTCCTTGGAACGTACATCTGCTGCTTCTCAGTCATACCAGCTGCAAGATACAGAGACGGTAGCCAGTCCACAGGTCCATGTGGTCAGACAGCCAGAGAAATCCAGCTCCTTGGAACGTACATCTTCTGTTTCTCAGTCATTTAGTCATTTAACCATTGAAAGGGAACCTGTCAGCACAACCCAAGTTCATTCGGATTTAAATAAACTATCTGCAGAGGCTGCAGCGGAGCATTCCAGTAGTTTTCAGAAGACTGTGAAGTTTCGGACATAGTGTGTGGGCACTGCCTGAAAAAAGGAAGACAAACAGAATTACGTCGCTGTACAGGCTGTAAAAGCTTCAGTTATTGTAACAAAGTCTGCCAGATATCAGATTGGCCCTCACACAAGCAGCTGTGCAAATCTATCCAATCTTTAAATCCATAAAACTAACTGAAAAAAGCTCATTTGCGTACATAGAACTTCTTGTGGTGTTGGAAGATATTCAATTGATTACTCACTGTGTTATATTGTACAGTACATTGGTGTTGGTGACTTTTAGTGTTTAGAACATTTTATCCATTATCCCCCTTTTACCGGTTTATCCGGGTGCGTCGATAAGTCAACGGCGGAACTCTACGAGATAACGATAACGATATAGCTACTTCTTCTGATCTGTATAAGCCTCCTCTTAACTAGGAGCACCCCTGGTAACAGGGTAAGATTGTCTGTTGTTTTGGGCTGTAACTTTTTAAGTAGAAATATGTTCCCCCAGATTAAGCGGCACCTCCCAGGAAGCCATCTTCAAGATTACGAAGGGTAGATAATCTTTTATTATATAGTTTAAAACACAGGTTTCTGGAATGCTTCTCAATTTGAAGTAAAATGCCACTGTTGTCAAACAGGTTGGAAAACTTTCTACTGTCTATTATCAACTGGACAAGATCTTCTTTTGTAGAAAACAAATTTTTCCATTTCTCATCACCAATATGGTATTTAACGAAGTCTCTTAAAACTTTGAATGAACTCAATCTGGTGTCGGTCAAAAGCGGACAGTACAGCAACATATGGAATATATCCTCTTCTTGTTGTTTACATAATTTGCAGGTTGGATCTTCACTATACTGACTAAATCTGTGTATGTTTGTCTGCAAAAGGCAAGTTCCAGTCAGAATTCTAGCTTTTACTATCGCCTTCCTAACGTCTGTGACAGAATTTTCAGTAGAGACCCATACAGGATGTACCTCTCCCATCCTCGTCGACGTTTTGACATGGGGACGTTTAGACTGCAAATCTAGCTGGGGAGTTAAATTCATTCAACAGCAGTAACCTCCCCTGATAAAAAAAAGTCACTCACAAAAACAACAACTTGAATATTACTTTATATGTTTACTTTAGCGGGGAAGGACACATATCCGCATATAGGTAAGTCTAGACTGCTCACAGTGTTAAACTCGCTAGACTTGAGTAGATATAATGAACCTCGTTTATCAAAATATGACCCTAAGTTGGCCTAACCATCACAAGTAATGTCAAGTATAAGCTTTCACAAAAAGCTTGCTTTACGTCTTAACCTCTGTTGAGGACACCAGACGGGGTTCGGTATGCAAGTGTAAAAAGGGAGTTAATTGAATAAAAGAGGTGAATAGTTAAGAAATAGTATACAAGTGAAAGGGAGAGGTTTAGTATAGTTAAAAGGTAAAAGAACATTTGAGCCAGTGCATGAGATTTCCAACAATGTGGTATGTGCGACCAGCAAAGCCTCAGATCAGCCTGGGCTACGCGCAGTCTGATCAGAGCCTTTGCTAGTCGCTTGAGGATTCTATGACTGTTGAGCTACGGACTGAACACCATTTGAAGTTTCGAAGCTTAAAAGGAGGCTGCAGAAGCTCGTCCGAGTCTACACTTGTCAAAATGTCAAATTGTTGGAAATCTCATGCCACGGCTCATTTGATATTTACGGTGAGATGTGCACTAATTGGAATTGTGTCACAGTGGGTAGGATAGGGATATGAAATGGGAGGGTATTCTAGTGGACAATGGTGCGGGGTAAGAATGTGTACTTGTATAAAATAGTCTTTGAGTGTGGGGATAATCCGATTTGCCTATAATCTACTAGATGATTGTGCCCTGACTGACTAGTATTTGGGATTAGGAAATCTGCTGCAGGTATGGCTACTAGATCATATGTGATCTTGTAGGTCTAAGATTAGGCCTAAGAATGGATTTTTTTCTGTTATGGCCCATTCTTAGGCCTAATATTTTGGGTCACATTTTGTTCAAATAGCAACACTCTAACATTTGACTCAAAAGTTTATATATGGAACAATTTGACTGGTGTAAAATTTATTGTAAATTTATTGTACCTGTAAAACCATTGGCTAATGCCCATTGCATGGTTACCTTACCATAACTGTTGGTCACATGATATATCTGCTGATGTGGCTCACTGATTCCTGTCTCTAAATTTATACCACTAAGAGCAAGGGAACCAGTGACAATAACCTTGACCCAAAATGGAAGCTACAGGTCAGGAGATGCATGTGTTCTGAAACTTTGTTGATCTTTCTGGTTTGTACATTTTAAGTTTCATTTTTTCTCATGCATTATATTTCATTTGCATGTTCAGTATTTGCCCTAGGCTTACAGAGTATATAGAAATGAGGGAACTATGAATAAATACTTACAACTTACATTTGTAAACAAACTGTAGTGTAAACAATACTAATTTTGCTTCTATTGTACACAAAAACCATAACCTAGTTTGACCATCATGAAACTTACAAACTAGGTTATGGTCCCATCTAACTAGTGATCTTGTACATCCATCTTCGCCACTGTTCAAGAGTAAACAAGTTTAGGTCCTGTAGCATATGTGCCACGCTGGAGGTGCGCTGGTAGTCAAAGGTGGCCCAAAGGGCTAACCTGCACTGCTCAGCTTCAACTTAAGTTCAAGCTCAGCAATTTCTGTTCCTGTGTGAGGTGACCACACTGTTGAAGTATATTACAGTTGTGGTCGCACTAAAGTTGTATATGCTATGGATTTTAGGTCCTTATTATGGACCTTGATGTTTCTTTTTAGAAACCCTAGTGTTTGGTTTGCCTTCTTGGAGACTGAATCAATGTGGGGGGGGGGGGAGTCCAAGAAAGGTTATCTGAGATTGTCACACCCAAATATTGGCGGAGGGGACTGATTTTAGGACAGTGCCATGAAGTATATATTTTGTCTGGATGGGACATTTGGTTCTTGTAATATGTAGGACCTGGCATTTGGACGGGTTGAAGCTCATGTCCAATCTTTTTCCCATAATTCTAAGAAGGGAGCGCAGTGGCTCAGTGGTAGAGTGCTTGACTCGAGACCGAGGGGCCACGGGTCTGAGCCTCACCGGCGTCACTGCCTTGTGGTCCTTGAGCAAGACACATTTATCCAAGCTTAGTACTGGTTCAACTCAGGAAGACCCGTCCCTGTTTAACTGAAAGATTGTTGATAGGACATAAAGAATCAAATCAAACAAACCAAACAAACATAATTCTAGGATACAGTGTTTTCGTTTAGAGGCGGCAGTCGGCAAAAATAGCCACCTATTTGGCCTTCTGTGCCCGCTTGTTTGACAGGTTGATCCATAAGAGTATACTATAAACCAGTGAATTTGGCCAGTTTCCTGGCAATATCTGCCGGCTACTCCAAATCTTAGAGAAATCCCTGGGGTATGGAGGTCAGTTTGCAGAGTACAGGTCGACCTCGCTATCTCAAAGTCCAAGGGAATGGAGAAAATACTTCGTGTTATCCGAAGTTCGACATAAGCAAAATATGAGGTCACCCAAATATGATGTACATGTTCAATTTCTCCAAGACATACTTTTGCAGTACATGTGTAGTAAAACTGTTCCTACTGATAACCGGATAGAAATGAAGACAAAATAATTCATAGACAAAATAATTCATTTCAGTTTGTTTTATTTCCATTTTAATAACATTGTAGAGCGCCCTGATGCCACAGCCTAAGCGATGGATAAACAATATGGCAGAAAAAGAGATTTTTTTTAATTACTGGTAATATGGAAACGGTGAAACCAGGCTTTAGTTATTCCGATTTTTTATCAAGAGAATAAATAACCATAAAAACCAAACCAAGTTGTATAAGTTAAGACTGTCAAAAATATCTCATCAAAGATCACCTAAGCATTAAAATTTGAATGACACCGCTTATTTTCTGATGTTCAAATCAAACACACCTGGGTGGTTATGCATTGTCAATTGATGCAATTATTGTCACAAACAGCTGATCAATGAACAATGGCCGCATCAACGCTATAACTAATTAGCTATTACCCGCAACAATGGATTAAACTGGACTGAATTAAAGGCTATTGTTTGATCTCTGAAAGGTGAATTACTTTGTTTGACATTCATATTGTTTAATTTTTTTACCAACACAAATTTTGCTCAAGACACAAGTGGTGGTAAAGAAACGGAAAGCTAATTTTCAGGAATGAAAAACCACTTCGATATAGCCAAGATTTCGTGATAACCAAGTTGGACATTAACATACAAAATTAAAATACAAAGCAATATAACGGAAATGCTCAAGAATGGGTGATCAATTCGACATATGCCGTGTATTCGAGATAAGCAAGTTTGACATAGCGAGGTTGACCTGTAATTGACTCACCTTCAGAGCTAATAGCTATAGGTATATGGCCGTATCATCTGCAAAAAGCCTGATCATGGATTTGACCTGGTCTGGTAGGTCATTTATGTATATTAGGAAGAGTATGGGTCCAAGGACTGAGCCCTGCGGGACACCAGAGGATACTGCTATCTTATCTGATTTGACTCCGTTTAAAACAACAGCTTTTGAAGGAGAATCCAAAAAGTCTTTAACCCAATTTAGTATTTTGCCCTGAATTCCATAAAAGTGTAATTTTGAGATTAATTTCTCATGTACAACCTTATCAAATGCTTTTCTAAAATCTAAAAGTATCAAATCAGTTTGTTTCCCCATCTGCATGTTTTAGAAATTTCGTCAACTAGCTAGCATTACCAACTGCGTCTCTCAGGACCTCTTCTACCTGAACCTGTGTTGCAGCTCAAATAGTATGGTGGAATTAGCCTAGTGTTTAGCCAAGTATGATGTGACTATGTGTTCCAGCACTTTGCATGGAACATCTGTGAGAGATATGGGGCGATAATTTGCAGGGTCTGACTTGTCACCTTTTTTAAAAATGGGGGACAGGTTTGCTTCTTTCCACATGCAAGGAAGCTTCCCGGAGTCAAGTGACATCTGAAAGATCACTGATTCACTTACAGTATGGGGGCAAGTTTTGCATCGAGAGTTTGTAGAACTATGGGCTCAACTTGAGGTTTTCTTTAGCTCTGACTATCTGTGAGTCATGAGCCCTTTTCTTTGTTTCATCATGGTGTGTTAATTTGATTAGAGTGTTCTCCATGATGATACATTGCATTAGCAATGTATCATCATGGAGTAGTTCTAGAACATCTGTAGAATGGTTCCAGAACTATTCCAGAAATGTTCTAGTGGTTTGTTCTAGAACTGTTCTAGAATTAACTTTGGTTTGTTCTAGAACTGATCTAGAACAACCCCCCCCCCCCCCCCCCCCCCCCCCCCCCCCCCCCCCCCCCCGTGGCTTAGGCTGCTGTCCGTTTAAGGCGGTGGTTCTGTTGTTGTTGACTTTTTGTTTATTGTTACTCCCATTGTGGGAGTTACTTTATGTCCATTCTAGTATTGCAATCATCTTGGTGGGGAAGAGAGAGCTGGTTGCTTTGCTTTATTTGTCTTCCTGGTGTCTCGTGATGGTTGAGCCGCTCTTCCTCGCGGTGCCTCAGGGTTGTCTGCAGTTTGTGATTGTGGTATTTCCTGATCATACTCACTATTTTTGAATTGGTCTGGGCCAGCTGCTTTGTGGGGGTTAAGCGATTTAAGCAGCTTTTCAATACCATTCACGGAGATCTGTATTTGGGGCATTTGGTTATAATATGTGCTGGGTTGGAATGGTAAGTTGCATCCCTGATCATTTAGCTCTTGAAGTTTTCTTTGAGCTAAGGTGCTTAAGGGTTCAGGGGATTTTGGGCTGAAAACAGACTGAAATTGTCTGTTTAGCTAGGGCATTTGATTTCTTGCAGTCATCAGAGAGGGTCTTTCCGTTTAGTTTCATTGGGGCTACACCACTTGAGCCCTCCCCTGCGAAATGGTCTAGAACCATTCTAGAAGAGTTCTAGAATTTTCTAGAACTATTTTCTAGAACTGTTCTAGATATGTTCTAGAATGTTTATGGGGCAGATGTAGAACGTTAAATGGGACAATTTTTTGTTCTACAAATGTTCTAGCCAAGGTCAAAAGATTTGTTCTAGAAAAGTTCCAGAAAATTCTAAAAGTTTTCCTAGAACAGTTTTAGAACAAATCAAGTTGGTTCTAGAACAGTTCCAGAACAAATCTTTAGAACTTTTATGGAACACTTGTAGAACACCCCTCATAAAATGTCCCATTTAACGTTCTATAAATGTCTCGGAATAGTTCTAGAACATCTGTAGAATGGTTCCAGAACTATTCCAGAAATGTTCTAGTGGTTTGTTCTAGAACTGTTCTAGAATTAACTTTGGTTTGTTCTAGAACTGATCTAGAACAAACCTTTAGAATTTTTCTGGAACAATTGTAGAACAACCCTAAAAAATGTCCCATTTAACGTTCTATAAATGTCTTGGAATAGTTCTAGAACATCTGTAGAATGGTTCCAGAACTATTCCAGAAATGTTCTAATGGTTTGTTCTAGAACTGTTCTAGAATTAACCTTGGTTTGTTCTAGAACTGATCTAGAACAAACCTTTAGAATTTTTCTGGAACAATTGTAGAACACTCCTAAAAATGTCTCATTTAACGTTCTATAAATGTCTGAATCATTCTAGAACATTTTTAGAATGGTTCCAGAACAATTCCAGAAATGTTCTAATGGTTTGTTCTAGAACTGTTCTAGAATAAACCTTGGCTTCTTCTAGAACTGATCCAGAACAAACCTTTAGAAATTTTCTGGAAAAACTGTAGAACAACTCTTCAAAAATCATGTCATAAAAACATTCTATTAATGCCCCTGAATTTATTAAGAGCATTTTAGAATAGTTTAAGAACAATTTCAGGAATGTTCTAGTGGTTTGTTTTGCAAATGTTCTAATACAACTGAACTTTTCTTAAAACAGTTGTTGAACACCTCCCCAAAAATGTCCCATATAGGGTTTGGAAATAAGAGTCCATCGAATGCTACCTTTATATATCTGGAAAACTGTTGACATTGGTTTAAAACCCCAATAAGTAATTACACAATAAATAAATAAACATCAACTGGAGGAGAATTGTTATAGGGGCCCTAAGGTGGCCTAAATGTTGTTAGTTATTGCCACCCTGTTACCCCACCCATTTCAAAACATTGTCATGCATTTGACCATGGAAAAACAGCAACTACAGCAACAATTAACATTAAAACTTAAGAAAGTGTGTCTCAAGCCTACTCACTGTCCATGACTATAATACTGTCAATTTGCCATCTAGAAACTGCCTCACAAGTGCTTTTTGGGCTCAGCCTTCATAATCCCTCCAATTATGGCAGCCATGTTTTTCCCAACATCAATCTGGTTCAATTAATGATAATGACATGCTTGTTCTAGAGCTGTTCTAAAAATGTTCTAGAACATTTTTTAACTTTTGTAGAACTTGCTGGTTCAGTAAATTTCAGTAAAATATTTCTCCCGAATTATCAGTGAATTGAAAAATAAATAACATTTATTGCAAAACTGTAACATTGTAGTTTTTGGAAAACTTATTGGATTTTAACTGCTCAACCTCTGTTTATAGTAATTAAGCCATGATCATCTTCTCATTGTGGTAACATGCCACCCTGTATTACCCCACCCATTTCAAAACATTGTCTTGCATTTGCTAAAAAACTTACAAACAACAACCCCACCATTAATCAACATTTAAAACCTAAGAGAAACTGTTTCTCAGGTCTACTCACTGTCTCAGGCAAAACTACTATCATGTTTGCCATCTAGAAATTCCAAAACAAATGTTTTTGAAGAGCCTCCACATTTTCCCTCCAATTCTTGCAGCCATGTTTTTTCCCATCATCCATCTGGTTATGACATGTTTCCTCTTTAAATGTTCTAAAAATGTTCTAGAACTTTTTAGAACATTTCTAGAACTTGCTGGTTCTATAAAAGTACTAAATGAGTTCTAGAACTTAATTCGATTTTTCTTTTACTTGTTTTGCCCTTTTTTTTCTTTCTTTCTCTATATACTGCCAGACCCTCGCTTGCGAGTATTATCGGCAAGTGAACTTTGTACACTCCAGGTTGCAGTATGAAAGCCTTCAAGTAATTAACCATATCTAAATTACCGTAGGGTTCTTTAACCTGCTCAAGGGATGACCTTCCCTTCAAAAGGGACATCCAGTTAACGTCCCGATCCAAAGGACCATGCACTTATCTAGTGTCATCCCTGCAAATGACACCAGAGAAAGCGTGTTCGAACACAGAAAGTTTCCTCACCACAAGCAGGGATTGAACCTGGAACCTCTAGAACCAGAGGCAAGTGCCCAACCACTGAGCTACCTGATGCTTTCTGCTCTTGAGAAGTTCCAAAAATGTTCTAAATTTATTAGTATATTTGTAGAATTAACTAGTTCTAAAAAGTAAGACAAATGTTCTAGAACTTAATTTGAATCAATTTTTAGAAGTTTCTGTCAACTTATTTTGTTCTTGAAAAGTTCTAAAAATGTTCTAGAATATTATTAGAACATTTGTAGAACTAACTGGTTCTTGATTTGTTCTAAAAATGTTCTAGAACATTTCAAGAATGCTTATAGAATGGAAATCAGTTCTAGAATGTGTTTGATTTGTTCTAAAACAATGTTCTAGAACAGTTGTAGAACATGAGTTCTAGAACGAACATATTTACCTGTTTAGAACAGTTCTAGAACAGTTCTAAATGTTCTAGAACAGTTCTAGAACACCTCCAATTTGTAGAACAAAATTTCGCAGGGGCAGTGTTTTGAATGCTTTAGTAGTGAGTACATATTTTTAGTATACACCTTAGGGGGGCTATTGCCTCTTGTTGAGAGGGTGTATTAATTCCCAGGATGTCGCCTAGATAGCGCTCATAGGTCCTGTCTGTGACCCTTCAAACAAGGTGCTTTTGTTCTAGAAATTTCTTTGTATCATTTGATCTGCCTGACCTCTTCATCCTTTTATACAGTTAATCTGTTTTTTCGACTAAGGCGGCGTATTTCTTGGTTGATCCAAGGAAAGCCATCATGGAAGCCAGCTTTCCTTGTGGGGATAAATATAGTAATGCCTTGCTCCAGTCTGAGAGCGAAAATGTCCCATAGTTCTTGGACATCTTTGGTAGCAAGGTCAGTGATAAGCTCTGACTGAAAGTCCCTCATGGTTGTTTAAACTGGTCCCAATCTGCTTTTTTATAAAGGGGTATATTTCATGGGACCTGTTTAGTCTGTTTTGGTGTGGTACTTACAAGTACCCGTACTATGTCATGGTCACTGAGACATGGAAGGATAGATACACTTTCAATAAGGGTAGGATTTGTGGTGAAAAGGAGATCTAATATGTGTTCCCCCGTGTGGGCGAGGTTACTGTTTGCTCAAGGAGGCAGTCAATGAGGACTTCCAGACACTCTCTGTAGAATGTGGGACATTTGCAGTCAGGGGTGGGTGCTAAACTCTGCCAGTCTAGTTTTGGCAGGTTAAAGTCACCCACTAACGCGCTGCGAGTAAGCATATTAAAGTTTTTTATTATGAACAAGCAAGACCGTCGTCGTCGGTACACCAGACCACTTTTTTGGCCAAAAAAGGTTTTAGCCAGACCACTTTTGGTCCAAAAGGTTTTAGCCATACCGCTTATTTTGGCAGAATATGCCTTTGGTCGCGTCCGACGATTAACCGAAATCCCCAGGAAATCACCAGAATTAAATAGGAAATCACCATTTCGTTGTCAATTTACTCCATAATATGATAAACTTATTTCTACTTTTTAAAAAAATGGCAAAACCATGTGTAATAATTTCATTTTAAAATGCAGCACACAGAGAATTTTCAGCAGAGAATAATGGGACATCACCATTTTATTGCTGATTTTATACCATAATATGACAAGAATTGGTCTAATAAGATTTATACTTATGATTCAAAAAGATACAAATGTAAATAAAAAATAATTTCACTTTAAATCCAGCGCAGGGCAAATTCACTGATATCACCAATAAAATATGAGAAATGTAGATACCTTGTTCAAAAATGGAGGCTGAAATTAAATGTATTAATTACAGGGGACAAAAATTCCACTCGTTCGCTAATAATTACGAGTGAAATCTAGAAAGGGCGAGTAATTCTTCACAAAGCACTTGTCCTGTGGGACGAGTGCTTACAGGACAAGTGCTTTGGGAAGAATTACTCGATTCAGTGTTCACGAATACTTTCCAGACATTCCGTCCGGTGCAGTCATGAATTTTACTAGACCAAATAATATTTTACAGGACCGAAAAAAACGAACAAGTTGAATGATTAAATATTAGAATTTATTAATACAATATAGAATAGGCCTAGATTTCCTATTAATTGCTTTAAAATGACTTTGCGAACCCAACCTTAACAAATTTGAGCAGGGCTACCCTGAATACAATTTGCTTGAAAATGACTAAATTAAAAAACTGAAAAAAAAATGGGCAGGGGTTCCCCTATACATAGTGTTTTTTCTTTCACCTCCAGACCTTTTCCAGGGCCAACATAAAGTGGGGGAAAAGATAGAAAAATGAAGAAGTGGGGTGGGGTACTTGGAACTACAGAAACTTACACCAAAGTACCAGCTCCTTCATGTCTGATAGACGAGAGACAGATGAGATAGTCAAAATAAAATCTTACCCCTTAAATTTTCCATCTAACTTGAGTCCCATTCTTACACACAGTTGTACCAAATTAACTTAGTCCAGCTAGTTGAATCAGCTGTTAGTTATTTTTATGTATCCGAAGAACAAGTTTCAAATGTTGCACTTACAGGGGAACTTATCTGTTAAAGCAAAGAAGTAAACCACGGCTGATAGGCCGATCATTAGAGTGCATAACACCCCTGGGCCCTGATAATGCAGCGGCAGGATTTACATCAATAACGCACGACCGATATGTCAATAGTGACCGCCAATAGTCGGTAGAAAAATTGTCAACATCCGTTGCACACCACGCTAATTTTCGTGAATGTAAACCCTGTATACACTGAAGGAGTTTAAAAACGCAAAAAATGAAAATTATTATTTTTTGAACCCAGAACATTTTTAGTCTTCTTTATCAAGTAAAATTGGCTGGGATAGACACTCTGCCTTTATCTATACCTAAAACCAGTGTTTTTATACACTATGGCCACCGCCAGTTACCCCTTGGGAAAATCAAGTGGGATTTATTGGTATATTCTAGAACTTAATGGAACTCACTTTAATGGTACTTTCTGAAATGACCCCTTAATCCCAATAAAGCCCAACGTTGGGATTATTTGGTATTAAATGGAATGTTAAATGGCATATGGGATTTTATGAGATTTTTTGGTACTGAAAAATACCATTTAATCCCAGAATTTCCCATTTGAGAAGATTCCACTAAATCCTAAATAACCCCAACCTGTTCATTAATTGAAATACTATAAAATTCCAGAAAGTCTCAATTCTGTATTGACAAGAGTCCCAAATCAGAAAGTACCACAAAATACCAAATAGTACCAATGCAAAAATCCGGAAAGTACCATAAAATACCAAATAGTACCGATACCGAAATCTGAAAGTACCATAAAATACCAAATAGTACCGATACCAAAATCTGAAAGTACATGTACCACAAAATACAAAATAGTACCAATACCAAAATCAGAAAATACCAAATATTACCAATACCAAACCTGAAAGTACCATAAGATAGCAAATAGTACCAATGCCAAAACCTGAAAGTACCATAAAATACCTTATAGTATAAATACCAAAATCAGAAAGTACCACAAAATACCAAATAGTACAAATGCCAAAAAAATGAAAGTACCAGATAATACCAAATAGTACTTTAACCAGAATCTGAAAGTACCATTTTTTGCCAAATTCTACCAATGCTAAAATCTGAAAGTACCATGAAGTAACACTTAGTACTGATGCTAAAAATTACTTTGATACTTACTTAAATTGAATTATTTTGTACTGAAATTGGCACCCAGAAGACTTGGCTAGCACTTACAGTGTGCCCAATTTCTGTTCAAGCGGTAATAATTGTTTGATCACAGGTCCATTTATATAACTTTCCTGCATTAATTTCCTGTGAGTTCGCCATATCCAAAAATGTGCTCTTGCACACCCCACATGCAGGCCTTCAGATTTATGGTGGGCCCGGGTCATTGTCCCATTATTTCAAAATATGGCCCATCACTTTCAAAGGCAGTGGGCCCAGTAGACCCTGAAAAAATCTCATTTTAATAAAAAATATTCATCTTACAGAGAGTCTATGAACTCCACAAAACAGAAAGTTCATGTAGGTAGTCAATATACAATAAAGCCACTCAAAAAAGACTGAACGAAGATCTTAATAACAAATGATAGCTTAATGAAGGTAGAAAGTATTGCAGAATGCCCCCCTTGGAGCATTCTGCAACACTTTTGACCCGCATTAAGCAATATTTGGTCTTCTTTTTTGAGTGGCTGCTTTAGACAGGTTTTTCTGTATATTCATATATGCTTACAAGTGTCTGTGTCAGTGTGTAGGTAAAGTATACAACCCAAATGTCAACTGTGGTTACACCTGTGTAGTTTGATATGCTTGGGCCCATCATTTCAGAAAATGACCCACCATTTTTTGCTCCATGGGTCACTTCGGCCCACCCATCTTCAAAAAAATCTGAAGCCCTGCACATATGTGCAAGCACATCACTCAAAACATTTGGTTGAATTAAATTCAGCAGGTAAGGGGATAGCATAATTAGTAAATGGGCAGATAAACAGACACTTTTGACTAGTAACTTGCCAGGTCAGTTGGCTGGAAGGATTTAAATAAATGTTCTTATGCACCCCCCACATGTGAGAAAGTCAACCGTTCAACAAATTAGGTTGAATTTAGCCCAGCAGGTTAGGATTAGTATATAAGCATAAAAAGAATAGGCAGACTTTTTTGACCACTTCACAGGACCCCTCTGAGTGGGGTACCCAAAAATAAGCTCTTGTATATATAATTCGTTTAAGTTGCTCACAAATTTGGTTGAGTTCTACCCATCAATTCAGAAAGAGACAGTAAAGCCAGAGAATGCACACTGGCTGGGGGCCATGCAAGGGGGAACCAAAAAACAAATTCCGGTAATGCCCCTGCTCACCCACTTGTGTAAGGAAGTCACCAAACAAATTTGGTTGGATTCAGTATGACCGTTTGCAAGGTGATAGTATTGCAGGCAAAATTGGGCAGACCGAAGGACACTTTTGACCTACACCCCGCGTCATTGAGGTATGGGAATCCTAAAATAAATTTCCTGTTGCATACACCAGTTGCTTAACAAATTTGGTTGGATAATCTGTCCAGTTGTTTAGAAGATAGCATAACAAAAAAAAACCTGATATACAGACGTAGGCAATCACAATATCTCCAACACCTTTTAAAAAGAATATGGGGATAAAAAAATATCAAATAGAAATAAGCCCCAATGATCAGCCTGATTATCATGTAAATGCAGTAATTAACCTATTCACTAATGTATGCTTACAAGTATCACACTAACTAAATGTTGTACTGCCACAAATGCTGCTGTAAATAATAATGATTAATGGTAAAACTGGATAACCATAATTAACACAATTCAGTAATAAGTGTCTTTCATCTGCATTTAAAGAAAGAAACAACTACAAATGGCTTTGTTTCTGAGAAACTATATTATATGATGAAAAGTCTAATGCAAGTATAATTTATAAGCATAGAAATAATTATGTTCTATTTATTCACATTGTCTGTTGTAGGATTTATCTTGTGCAGTTTATGCAGTATATATCCAAAATTAACACAGAATTTATCAAATGTAATAGTTTAGAGCCTTGCAAACCATGAGGTTAATTTGAATCTTTTTCTGGTTTCCTGCAAGGTTAAAGAATTTCAGCTTGAGTCATTAAAATGAGAGAACCAGGTTAACACAGTTATATCCTATTTCAAGGTCAGTCTGAGTTCAGAATATAATGCTCCTATGCTAATCTAGGTTGGGATTATTTGGTATTAAATTGAACCAAGGTATTTACTAGTAGTACCAAAAGATTCCATTTAATCCCAATAATCGGTCATGGAAGAAATTATACAGATGTGTTGCAATGATGAAGTCCCAGAAAATCTGAATAAATCTGAATAAATCCCATTTAAAGTACCTACTGGGACTTTCTGGGATTTAATGGAATATTTATCCCAGAAAGTAACATAAAATTTATATGTTTGTTCCAACATAAATATTTATGAATCTATACTTACGATAATATTACTTATGCTACCCTCTATTCCCCCAGAATGCGCCGATCTAATTACCAGCCGTGACAGACCGCCGATAGTAGAAGAGACATTGGTAACCGTGAATAAATCAACCACGGTAAAGTCATGCACTTCAAAACAAAATACCTGTAAACTTCCTCTTTTGCGAGAAAACTTACAGATATGCGGGGAGGTGGGAAGCATGCTTAAGCTTGCCCGGGCCTCATCGTAATATTATCGTAAGTATAGATTCATAAATATTTATGTTGGAACAAACATATAAAATTTATATCATCTAACTTACGATAATATTACTTATGCTTAAACAGATTTCATCTTTCTGGATGGTGGGCGAATCTGTCAATGAATGGAAAATAACTTAAGTCTAAGACTTACCATTCAACGAACACAGAAACAATGTCCTCGGCGGATGTAGATTCTAGGCACACAAGATCAATGCCAATTGGACGGTTGACCGTATGTTATCCAGGCTGGAAAGAGCATATGCTCAAAGAAACCCGGGATGCCACAGAAAATATTTGAAAACAGAATAAAACGGTGCTGTTAACTCTAATTCCAAATAGCTCCACCGAATAGAAAAGAAACAAATCAAGAAAGATATGTTTCTCACATTTCATTCATAATATGCGCCATGTGTAATAAAACCGGAAGTAAATACACAATTAGCGCTGATTGGATAAAAATATTATGAAAAACACCGTGTAAAATCAGAAACGTCGGAATGGACGTTTTCTGGAGGTAATTAAGAATTAATAACTTTCTGAGAAGCTACCACGGGACCAAGAGAAAACATTTTCTCATTGATACCTGCCATGTCCCGCAGATAAAATCTTATAAAAGAGTTCTCAGAATGCCAATATCCCGCTTTGAGAACAGAATCCAACGGAACTCTGTTCAACCAAGCAAAGCTTGAACTCAAAGCTCTAAGCTCATGAGCACAAATTTTGCCTGATGAAGAGCCAGAATCCTCATAAGAGAAGCGTACAGTGTCTACTATCCATCTTGATATAGTAGAAGCACATATCTCTTTATCATATGCCTTTATGTAAGAGATAAAAAGTCTTTTCCTATTTCTACGGAAAAAACTAGTCCTTCGCATATAAATGCGCAAGGCACGGACTGGACATAAAACAGAATTCATGTCAGAACCAGAAAGAGCAGGGATCTCTATTGGAACACCTGCTACAGAAGGCAACTGGTTTTTAGCTAAAAACCCTGGAAAAAAGTGTAATTCAACCGCACTAAAGTCGGCTGAAAATTTAACTGAGCCAGGAGCAGCAGAAAAGGCATGAATCTCACTGCGTCTCCGGCCAGAAGCAAGTGCTATCCGAAAAACTGTCTTCTGAGTTAGGCATTTTAAAGAGCATGAAGACAAGGGCTCAAAAGGGGATTTCTTCAAGCTGTCGAGAACCAGGGCAAGATCCCAATGGGGAACGACCCGGCTTACAGCAGGTTTCTCCAAATCCATACTCCTGATGACATCAGAGAGGACTGGATGGGAAGAAAAATCTACTGAAGTAAAATGCTTCAGGGTGGAAGCAATAGCCGACCTATACCCTTTAATGGAGGAAGGCAAAAGCTTCTTTTCCTCAAAAAGGAAAATTAGAAAATCTGCCATTGAGGTCACAGTTGGATCGATGGGATCCATCTCCCGCTGGAGACACCAATCCATCCAAGTGTTCCAGCGGGAATTGTACAGAGACTGTGTGGAAGATCGCTTCGCAGCACAGACTCTCTCGGCAGATTTCTTAGAAAATCCTGCCTTCTCGAGACCTCCCTGCAGCACAGCCAAGCGTGCAGGTTGTATATCTCCGGCTTCGGATGAGGAAGGCGGGAATGAGGCTGGATCAAAAGATCCTTCCGAATGGGAATCCTGACTGCTGGGGCAACTAGCAGAGAAAGCAGAACTGGGAAAAACGGATGGCTTTCCCAGTACGGTGCAATGAGGATGACCAAACAAGTCTCTTTCTCCATTTTCAGAAGTACCTTCATGAGAAGTGGAACTGGAGGGAATGCATAAGCTATCATTCCCTCCCATGAAAGAGACATGGCATCCACTGCCCAAGCCCGTGGATCTATAAAAGGAGAAATGAACACCGGAAGTTGATTGTTCAACCTCGTGGCAAACAGATCTAAGTGAGGGACTTCCCAGAATTGAAATATCTGAGACAGAGTCCCCTTGTGGATAGTCCACTCTGTGTGGATTATCTACCCTTTCCTGGATAGCGAGTCTGCCAGAACATTTAGTTTCCCTGGCACGAACTTGGCTGTCAGAGACACCTGTCTTTTCATACACCATTCTAACAGATTGGTCGCCATGAAAGACAGAGTTCGTGACCGCGCCCCCCCTTCTTTGTTCAGATAAGCCGCTACAGTCGTATTGTCTGTTGACAGCAGAATATGACAGTTCGGAATTATCTGATGGAAGGATTTCAGAGCCAACTTGACTGCTCTGAGTTCCAGGACATTTATGTGTTGAGTCTGCCAATAGGCAGACCATAGGCCGGAGGCTGAGAGATCGCCCATATGGGCACCCCAGCCCACCAGACTCGCATCCGTGAATAGAAACAAGTCTGGTTGGGGCCGACACAGTGGCACCATGGTAAACAGGAAGTCCCTGTTCAGCCATTGGATTACGGCCTTGTTGAACCAAGGACCTAGAGAAATGTGAAAATCCCAAGGCTGGTCCGCTTGAGACCAACGGTCCTTGATGCACCACTGAAGCATACGCTTGTGGGCTCTGCCATCTGGCAGGAGACGAGCCATAGACTCCATTTGACCCAGAAGAGAATGAATCTGTCTGGCTGATGCTGATCGAGCTGACAGCATTCTCTGAATCAAGGTTACCAGTCTTGTTAACCTGTCCAAAGAAGGGCCTATCAGTCCCTCCTCTAGACAGAAACGTGCTCCCAGAAAAGAAAACCTCTGACTGGGAACTAGCTCCGATTTGTCCCAATTGGGAACAAATCCCAGGGACAAAACCGTGCTCAGTAATTGATCTCTGTGAAACAAAGACATCACTTGAGATCGAGACGGCTGGAGCCAATCGTCTAGATAAGAATGTAGACGCATGCCCATGCGACGACAATGTTTGACCACTGCCTTCACAGTTCTGGAGAACACGTAAGGAGCTGGAGCCAGGCCGAATGGCAAAGCTCGAAACTGGTATGTTTTCCCCATGAAGTGAAAACGAAGAAACCTCCTTGACTTGCGATGAATTGGTATATGAAAGTATGCATCTGTCAAGTCGAGGGAAATGGCCCAGTCGTGCTTCCGTAAAGAAAGACGAACCGAGTCTAAAGTTTCCATCTTGAAATGAGGAGTGATTACATGCCGATTTAGTCGGGACAGATCGATTACTGGTCTCCATCCTCCCGACTTCTTGCGAACCAGAAAGAGCCTGCTGTAATAGCCACCCTTTGGATGGCAAGAGGAAACTGGTTCTATGGCATGTTTGTCCAGCATAGATTTTACTTCTGTCTGTAGAAGTTGAATCTTCTCTGGATCTGAGGGTGTTGCTCTCAAAAACTGAGGCACTACCCTTGTCAATTTGGGACGGACACGAAATTGAATCCTGTACCCGTTTCTTATTACAGACTGTGTCCATTTGTCTGTTGAGATGTTTTTCCAAGCCTTCCGAAAATGATACAGTCTGCCGCCAGTCGGTATGTGTGGCTTTGGCAGACTGTACTTGTCTGAGCCCAAAGACTCCGAAGAGTCTGGGCAGGCCTGGAAGAAACGGGCATCCCTATTTTTGACCTCCAGTTCCCTTGAACTTCTTATTACTCTTATTCTTAGAATAAGAGGAAGAGCCTTGGGAAAACTGTGATGGTCTGGCAGGTTTAGATAAAACTTGGCGTTTGTCATTGTCAGAACTGTTAACTACCATTTTAACAGCTGCTGGTTTAGAGACCCCCTTCTTCTTCTGCTTCTTAGCAGGAAGGTGAGCCACTGCAGCATTTTGCAAAGACCGCCTTGTTAAGTCTTCTTTGTAGGTCTTGGCCACTTCAGGCATCTTAGGACCAAATAGGGTTGCAGACTCGATAGGCTGAACCCTAAGGGAAGATTTAACTGAAGCGTCCAAAGCACACTTGTCTAGATATGCATCACGTCTAGCAAGTAGAGGGCCACTAGCAAGACGTACTAAAACATCAAACATGTGCATGTGCGACTGAGCTAAGGCCTGCAGGTACCTACGCACCTCAACAAGATCAGTTTGTGAGGGAGCAGGAGAATTCAAAGCAGAAAGAATTCCATAAAGAAACATGTCTGCATGTGAATTAATGTGTATACCAGCTCTAGCAAGTTTTTCCCATCCTTCTAGTTGTTGTAACTGTAAGGAATGGGAAGTTGGAAATAATGCACCCTGCTTCAGAACTTCTCTAAAAGAAGGATCTATAGGTGGGTGGTCAATAACCATAGTCGGGTCAGAGATTTTATATGACTCTTGACTAAAGACTTTAGGTTTCATGTGTAAAGATGGAAACCTGTTAGTCATCAAACCTTTAGGATAACTATCTAAAGGGGATCCTTGAATAGGATTAGGCCCCTGTATCCTAGAATTAATTTTAGATACGGAATCCAAAATTAGTCTGCTTTCAGGCAGAACTGGGAGGACATTAGCCCTGGATTTTTTATCAAAAAAATCCAAAGCTGAAGCCCCTGATTTTGGTTCTTCTTGAACAATATCAGGGCAAAGATGAGTGCCTAAACGAGCACGAAGTGACTCTAAGGCCTCAAAGTAAGGTAACTGAGCAGACACTGAGGCCTGTTCAGAAGTGCCACTTTCATCATCCTCCTGCTTTTCCTGGTCCTGATCATCTGAGTTATCATCAGATCCGATGGTCTCACCAGGAAGAGGTGTTATTTGAATCTCTGGTTCTTCATAATTTGAAGAAACCTGGTTCAAATTATTGGGAATTGTCTTCTCAGAAGGTATAACCTTCCCAGAACTATTCCCCATTGAACCCTGAACGCAAGCAGTGTTATGCTCGTCCATTGGGTCCGGATCAGGAGCCGTATGGGAGCGCACTGGCACCCTTTCTACCGATGTAGAACGGGAGCGAAGTCTCTTCCGGCTACCTGAGAAAGTTTTAAATTCTTCAGCCAAAAGCTGTCGAATTAAACTCCGCATGTCCGGTTGTATACCGTGACCAGGTTGTACACGGTGATCCTGGATATCATTTGCGGAGAACCCAGAAAATTCACTAGATCTAGTAGCCTGTGAAATAGGGTTATCTACGTGCCGAGACTTTGATTCTCGGGACCTAGAACGGGAAAGGTCTGATCTTGAATAAGATCGAGACCTATCCCTGCCGTGTGATCGAGATCCGTGGCGCCTACGATGGGAGCGACGGCTCGAACGGGAGCGCTGGCCTCGTCGAGACCTGTAGTTTGGACTACCATCCCGCCTAGAACGACGGCTATGACTGCGCATAGCACGGTAGCCATAGGCTCGCGGGCTGTGAGCGCGCGAGCCGCCAAGGCTACGTTCCGAGCCAGAGCTCGATGTTAGC
The DNA here is from genome assembly GCA_964019695.1 of Loripinus fragilis. Lineage (NCBI taxonomy): Eukaryota > Metazoa > Mollusca > Bivalvia > Lucinida > Lucinidae > Loripinus > Loripinus fragilis. Next base: position 18,074,918 of record OZ026530.1, read on the forward strand.
GACGGCGATCGATGGTTCCTGGAAGAGCGATAAGATCGGCTCCTTGAGCGTACGCGGTACGCTCGTGGAACCTTCGCACTACCTGACTGGGAGCAATGGGACCGCCTCGAACGAGCACGGGAGCCATGCAACCGATCATCGTGTGTAACGGCCAGATCTGGATGTGCCGATGGGGATCGAGATCTTGGCCTAGAGGTGCCTGAACAAGAGTCGGGGACCTTCTGACACGACGGCTGGGATGAGTTACCAGTACCGTTCCCGGCAGTGGAAATCTCTGAAGAAAGCGCCCCAGAGTTTGAACCAGTTAAGGCCAAAGCCTGGGAGGTAGGAACTTCCACACCAACAACCGTATGGTTGTTGGCAACAGGACCCTCGTTACCCTCAGAAAAGGGCAAGGAAGAATCCCTAGAAGAACCGACCTGCTGCACAGTCTCCCCAACCTTACATAAGTTTGACCGTCTAGAATCAGCCTTAGCTTTGGCAGCCGAAGCTTTAGACCAAAGAAAGGTGGTCCAAACGGAACAAACTTCGCAAGGATTGTTCTGAGAACAAACCCTGCACGCAAAACAAAGAGAATGGTTGTCCCAGTCCGCAATGAAACGGGAACAACCTTTCCCTTTGATACCTACACATTGTCGCAACATTTCAGCTATCTGAAATTAGAATGAAAATTAAACAACAATGAGAAAACAGCACAGTAATTTAAATCGACAAAAGCAAATTTATTTGCAAACGCAATCCCGGGGGTCAAAGAGCTGCTCGAGCCAAGGATATAAAGAAGAGTAAGAACTCAACACGTCCTTCCGCTTTGATAAGCGCCGAGCAAAAGAGGAAGTTTACAGGTATTTTGTTTTGAAGTGCATGACTTTACCGTGGTTGATTTATTCACGGTTACCAATGTCTCTTCTACTATCGGCGGTCTGTCACGGCTGGTAATTAGATCGGCGCATTCTGGGGGAATAGAGGGTAGCATAAGTAATATTATCGTAAGTTAGATGATATAAATTCCCATTTATATTTTAAGCAGAATTATTTGAGACTATTTGGGATTTTCCAGTTCCAGATAGTGACAGAAAATACCAATTGTTCCAACTTTTGGGATTAAATGGAATTCCATTAAATGCCATATAAAATGCAGTACCACAAAATCCCAGAAATCTATTCAAGCAGAATCTGAACTGGACTGAGACTTTCTAGAACATTCTAGAACATACCAATTTTTTAGATGATAATTATGGAACAATTTTTCGCAAGGGACGCGATTTACGTGATTTACTATTTTTTTGCACGTGGTGTCCCCACAAATCAATGAAGCAAAATAGTTTTTTTAGGACATAATATTATAGCTTGTAGGTATACATGTATGAAAAACACAGTGACTTAAGTTTTATAGCTATACAATTCATGCCACATTTGTCTGAACATGAACGACCTGGCGCAATTGGAATTTTAAAGCTGGGGTGCGTGTTTCTGGCGCCGCAAGATATAATAATTGTCATCCATCAGCTATACAACACCTCAGAGATTGTTACCAGGCTACTAGGACAGTTAAAGGTCGACACAGGCCTGGCCAACTAAAAATGGCGACCAACATTAAGACGGCAACTAACGTTGATTATATCGACGATATTTACATCGACGATATCCGTTCCGGCTGGCTACCAAACTGCCAGACAAATAGCAGGGCTCCAAGGGTAATTTGTTTCAGATATTTAATAAAAATATTTTATTACAATAACTTTAAATCATGCCCAATTTCAAGAAAAATTTCAATTTGCAGCTATAGAATCTAAGGGTATTGTCTTTTGATAGACTGATGCCCTAAAATTATTTATCATTTTGATATGAAATTTCAATCATGTTTTCTTGACATACGCGTATTGATGTTTATTTTTTGCCAAATCTCAATATAATTGATACATTAAAATGTTGTTTAAATGTTATGAATATTGATTTTTGCATTTTTATCCCCCGACCCGAAAAGGATCGGGGGATATAGCGATCAGCCTGGCGTCCGTCCGTCTGTCCGTCTGTCCGTCTGTCCGTCTGTCCGTCCGTCTGTCCGTCCGTAGACAAAAGCTTGTGCGCTCAATAACTTTTATACCCTTTGAGATATTTTGTTAATATTTGGTAGGCATGTATATCGGGTCAAGACGGTGTGTCGCGTGCAAGAATGGTTGCTCTCCCTTGCTGGCCTTTTGAGTTATCTCTCTTGAATGAACTTTATAAGGGGAAGCTTGTGCGCTCAATAACTTTTATACCCTTTGAGATATTTTGATAATATTTGGTAGGCATGTATATCGGGTCAAGACGGCGTGTCGCGTGCAAGAATGGTTGCTCTCCCTTGCTGGCCTTTTGAGTTATCTCTCTTGAATGAACTTTATAAGGGGAAGCTTGTGCGCTCAATAACTTTCATACCCTTTGAGATATTTTGATAATATTTGGTAGGCATGTATATCGGGTCAAGACGGTGTGTCGCGTGCAAGAATGGTTACTCTCCTTTAATGGACTTTTGAGCTATCTCCCTTGAGTGAAATTTAAATTTTATAGGGGGAAGCATGTGCACTTTATAACTTTAATACCCTTTGAGATATTTTGATAATATTTGGCATGCATGTATATCAGGTGAAGACGGTGTGTTGCGCGCAAGAATGGTTGCTCTACTTTAATGTTTTTTGAGTTATCTCCCTTGAATGAACTTTATAGGGGGAAGCTTGTGCGCTCAATAACTTTAATATCCTTTGAGATATTTTGATAATATATGGTATATATGTATAATAGGTCAAGGGGGTGTCTTGCATTCAAGAATTGTTGTTCTTCCTTGCTGGACTTATGTTATCTCCCTTGAATGAACTTTATAGGAGGAAGCTTGTGAATTTAAAGGTAAAAATGAAGTCTCTACAGTCAGCCTTCCACTTTTGTTCGCAGTGACACTCAGTATTATCACATCAAATATATATACTAGGTTGGCTGCTTGTAACTGCATATCAATTACTTTTTGGTCGGGGGATTTGCCATCTCCTCTGATGGCTATTTTTAAAGTCCTTCGGTGTGCAAACAGTTTTAAGCCAACCAGTCCATTACGCAATTGATTTTTTCCAATACTGGATTGGCACATCGGTTATTTCTGCCCAAAAAACGTGATTCGCTACAAAAATTTTCACCGGACATACAATCTGCCACTGGAGAACTATTTACTGGACCGCGCCAATCATTACCGGAAATGTCCGACGGCCATTGGGGAACACTGCATATTGCATATTAATCCCTTATGTTCTTTATTGCATACACTTTTAAAGGACTTGTAAGTGCATGTGTTTGCAGGACAAGTGAAAATTGTAAGTCACTCATCCTGCAGGACAAGTGCAATATTGAAATAGTTTTGTCCCCTGTCATTATTCATGGCATATTATAATTGAAAGTAGAAATCAATTTATTATACTAATTCGTATGATATTGTGGCAATAAATTGACAATAAAATGGTGATTTCGGTTAATTGTCACACTGTTTTTTGGTTGGGTCATTTTTTCAGTTGTCCTTCTAGACTTCTTCAACAAAGCGTGTATTGGGCCGCGTAGCGCAGTCGGTAACGTGTCTGGCTACAGATGCGTGTCTGACTGCAGATCCAGGGGTCGCGAGTTCGATCCCGGCCCGGTCCTATACTTTCGTGGAGATTGATCATGAAATAATTTCTACAGTCATTCTCCTCCCTTCTGCTGATTCATTCAAGAAGGGTTGTTGTCAGTTACAAGCGAAAGTATGTGCACAAATTACTGGTTAACCGCTTGTTCAAGCCTGCCCAGGAAAAAGTGTGGTTAAGTGAACTGACCGTCCCGCAATGACCATAGCTGCTGACTTGGGACGTAAAGCAACAAAAACAAAAAAACAAAACAAAAAGCGTGTATCACTCAACTCAGAGTGTGAAAGGCTGTTGTTATAAAAACAAGATTAAGAAACTGACACTTGTGTTAACAACAGCAATCATAAAAGGATTATCGTTTTGAGTGAGCATGCTAGTCTGAGTGTTCTTAGCATAAGCATAATCAATAAGGCCAAGCTCTGTGATTTGAGGAGCAGAAAAAAAAATATAATGATGTCTTTCACAATGTAACATTTCAATAAAAGATACTTTCATGTTTACACATATTAATGTGGTGGATGGGCTGCCTGATTTGGGTCTTCTCACTGTATAGAAACATAGATCTAGATAAGCAAAACATTTCAGCGTAAAATTGTGACTATTTTCTTATTAATCTATCAGTTTAATTTTTTGTTTTGGATTCTCAAAAGAACGGTCTCATAGAGACCGTTCTTTTGATTATCCACAACATATGTTTTGGTAGAGAATTAAACATTTGTTTTTGGTGCTCAAAAGAACCGCTTCTTTGAGATAGTTCTTTGAGTACCCACAGCATAAATTTTTGTAGAGAAATAGGAAAATTATTTGTAATTACGCACTCTTATGTATAGAGACCTTTGAATGTTGTGTCCAAGTTCAAATTGTACATACGCCTGTATAAATACTGGGAAAACAACAGCAGCAAAAGAAAAAGAAAAAACGAATGAAAACTCACTCCCAAAACACAAAAGTATAACATATAAAGATAAAAAGAAAACAGTGAAAAGGGAAAGAAGCTGAAGAAACAGCTATAGCAGGAATATCTGTATCAGAATAACTTGCTGTTGTTTTAAGAAACTGAGTCTGTCAATTTTGGTACCACCCCCCTGATGAGATCCACCGAGGGATCGAAATAGTTGTTAATACATTGGTGGTGGGGTTCAAAAAAACTGTCATAAGCATTTGAAATACAGCTTATGCTTATAAAATAAGCTTATAGTTTCACAAGTAAATGGCATATAAAATGCATTAGAATTGCTTCTACAGAAATCTTGAAATGGAAAATTTTCATGGGGGGTGGGATCCCCGAAGCCCCCCTAACGAACGGGGGCAAACCTCAATCATACTCTCCTCCCCACTTGTGCTTTCGACATGCGGAAAGCGTCTACGGCATCCCCTGGCTGTACCACAATCAAAAAGCCGGCGACGGCCCTGACAAGTAGTATTTTAAGAAAAGAGGTACGTAGGTTTGTGGCAGGACAGGGAAGGTCAATGCTGACGGGCACATGCAGGTTGACAGACAGGCAATCACATAGAAAGGAAGGCATTGCCGCTTGAGCTCACAGACCTCGGATGGTCAAAATCACTGACACCTGCTTTCTTTGAATTTACCAGTTCGTGACGTTTTGACATTGGGAAGTCTCAGAACATGGCTACATTGTATGTAGCCAACAACAGCGGTTCTTTACAATGCAAGTCTATTCGAAGTCCAATGTACAATTTGGGTAAATAGTAATCTTCAAAGTATAACTGTCGGTTCATTTGAATTCATTGGGATAAGTTAGATCATGTGATTGCCACAAGTCACATGATATTCTAAAATGGTGGATTTAACCAATCATTAGATTGTCTACGCCACATAGAAGTAGACAATAATACCGCAAATGCTAGCTGTGGTTAGTCTGCACCAGCAACCACAGTGTGTTTATCAATGTGTAAAAAAATGTTCCCGATGCATTGTAATAAAATTTCTCAAAAAACTTTTGCAGTCACACTAGAAAAAAGCACCTGTCACACGGTCAAACTCCAGAACTGTGTCGGATTTGCTGGTCAAACCCAATTGAGTGGCAGAGCCATAAACTGCAATGTTACCAACAGTTTTTGCCCAGTGCTGTCCCAAATAAAATAATTCCAAGCTTATATAGAAATTACAAAGTAAATAGGTATAGATTTTACGCCAGCTCCAGTGTGGAATTAAGCCAGCACCAGTTTGTTGTAGTAACCTCCCGTGCGTTTACATTTATCAGTGTGTTTATAGTCCTTGGCAGAAAGCTGTGCTTGTATTATTTGTAGTTTGCCCTGACCTCTATGGAAGTTCTGCTGTGGGATCTAGTGTTTGATGGATTAAGGGGGTGATATTATATGGAATGGTGAGTGGTATATAGTTATTGACTGCCTTGTAGAATGTAGACCGTAATGTAGTGAGTCTCTTAACCAATGAACCCAACAAACAGTTGCAAACAGACTCTAGAATACTGAAAGTACATGATTAAGTGACAAACAGAATCGCAGAGCTCTTACTAACAGCTGATTTGCGCTGGGGCTCCTACCTTTTGAAGAGGGGGGGGGGGGGGTGGCTATACATTTTTGTATGGTGGGACTCCCATTTTTTGACAGTTAACTGGTCATTTTCAGAGCTTTTTTATTTATTTTTTTTCGCCCCCCTGACCCTAAATCTGAAAAAAAAATCATGTATATATAGGGGGTATATAGTTTTTGCCTTTTCTGTAACAATGTTTATCTGTCTGTCTGTACACTTTTTTTTTTCGTCAAGGATTTCTCAGCAACTACTTGACTTAGGATTCTGAAATTTGGTACAAAGCTTGATAGTGCTGAGTTGTATTGTGTAAGAAAAGAACAGCCACATATTGCTTATCAGTCCCTTTATTTGTTCATTTTTCTTTCTCTCCAACAAAAAATTCTGTTGCAGATTTCTCAGCTCCTATTGGAGCCAGTGTTTTCAAATTTTGTGTACACCTTCAGGTAGGCAAAGTGCCACGGCAGAAAGTATATAGGGGGTATATAGTTTTTGCCTTTTCTGTAACAATGTTCGTCTGTCTGTAAACTTTTTTTTCTGTCAAGGATTTCTCAGCAACTACATGACTTAGGATTCTGAAATTTGGTACAAAGCTTTATAGTGATGAGTTGTATCGTGTAACAAAAGAACAGTCACATATTGCATATCAGTCCCTTTATTTGTTCATTTTTCTTTCTCTCCAACAAAAACTTCTGTCACAGATTTCTCAGCTCCTATTGGAGCCAGTGTTTTCAAATTTTGTGTACGTCTTCAGGTAGGCAAAGTGTATTGTGTAAATGAAAATGAAAGTGCTAATTCTCATTTTGCCTTCTTTTTTCAATTTTTCATTTTTCCTTCTGTCACTCTTATAAAATACATATGGATATTTTTTTCTGTCAAAGATTTCTCAGCAACCACTTGACTTAGGATTCTGAAATTTGGTACAAAGCTTTATAGTGATGAGTTTTATTGTGTAACGAAAAACAGCCACATATTGCTGATCAGTCCCTTTATTTGTTCATTTTCTTTCTCTCCAGGATTATAAAATTCTGTGTACATCTTCAGGCAGGCAAAGTATATTGTGTATGCTAATCCTCATTTTGCCTTCTTTATTCAAATTTTCAAGTTTCCTTCTGTCACTCCTATATAACACATATAAACATTTTTCATCAAAGATTTCTCAGCAACTACTTGATTTAGGATTATGAAATCTTTAACAATTTTTTCTTTTCTCTGAAAGTGTTACAGCCTCTGATGGCTACCACGGGGGGTATGTGAGCTTTGCTTACTTCTTGCTATATTTATATTGCCGGTTTTGTCCTACATGTACGAACGATAACCTCCAAAATAGCTATTCCCTTTTCACTTCAGGACTTTATGTGGGCCCTAAAATGTCGGAGTCTGGCTTTTCTAATAATGTGCGGATCCAGAGAGGGGGGGGGGGGGGGGGGCAGGGGGTCTGGACCCCCCCTGAAAAATCACAAAAATATAGGGTTTTCTAGCGATACAGGTCTGGATCCCCTAAAAATCACAAAGCTACCAAGCAAGCATTCAATGTTGGGCCATCATTGGCACGCCAGAGAAACGCCATTTAAATGGCGTCTAGCAGGTGGGCCTATGATGGCCCCGCTTATTTCCTCATCAACTAAAAAAACGTCAAAGTTGGACCCCCTCTGATCCGCGCATGTCTATTGTCTAATGTTGAGGTGATTATGCTTTACCTCCCAGGCAACATTTTTCCTGTCTAGAACCTGTACTCATCTACTGTAAATATAAGTTGTATGGCAGCTTTTACTGTGGGTCGTCAAGTATAGAATGACATAATTCTGTTGATGAGCTGATATAAACATGTTATGGAAAATTAGTTTTTGACATAATTTAATCTAGCCACTGATTAAAAATGATTGATTTTGCGCTTTTTATGTCCAAAACGGATTAGATTGATTGACACAAGGCAAATATATTTCACACTCAACAAATAAATATTAACCAGATAGGAGAAATGAGCCGTGACATGTGATTTCCAACAATGTGGCATTTTGGCAAGTGTCGACTAAGACGAGCCTGTGCAGCCTCCTTTTAAGCTTAGACACTCCAAGTGATGCTCAGTCAGTAGCCTAACACTCATAGAATATTCAGGCGACTAGCAAAGACTCTGATCAGACTGCGCGTATGCGCAGGCTGATCTGAGGCTTTGCTGGTCGCACATACCACATTGTTGGAAATCTCGTGTTGCGGCTCAAATATAGATCCTGGCTGATGAGAAAGAATCAGTCCATGTTTTTTCTGCGTCATAATATAAATAAGTGTCATTGCATGCCCTCAATGTTCCAAATAGGGAAATATTGTCATTTTGTAGCGAATTATGTAGTTTCAAAAGTATTCACTGGAGAACTTCAAGAGAGTTAAATATTTATTGAATCTCGTAACAGGGAGTTCAATTAATACTCATTCAATCTCAAAACAGAAAGTAAAATTATGTTACTCATTGAGTCTCAAAAGAGGGAGTATGATTGATACTCAATGAAGAATAGAATAGGGTAGAATAATACTCATTGAATCTCAAAAAGGGAGTAATAAGGAGTATAATGCTCATTAAATCTCAAAACAGGGAGCATTATAAAAAACTCTCATTGGTTCTCAAAACCAAGGAGTATAATACTCATTGAATATTAAAACAGGGAGTATAATACTCATTGAATATCAAAACAGGGAGTATGATACTCATTGAATATCAAAACGAGAGCATAATACTCATTTAATATCAAAGCACTGGATTTAATCTCAAAACAGGGAGAATCATGAATACATGTACTTATAATTGAATCTCAAAACAGGGAATATAATATTCATTGAATCTGAAACAGGGAGTATTATAATCATTTAATCGATACGATACACCCAGGTTACAATGATACTCATTTGAATCTCAAAACAGGGAGAATCAATACTCATAATTTAATCTCAAAATTAAGTATAATTCTCATTGAACCTCACAAACAAGGATCCAGGGAGTATGATACACATCTAATCTCAAAATAAAGATGTATACTGACGGACTTTAATTACGCAACACTAACTTCCCCTTATATCTTCCAAAAGACTGTTGAATGTAAACTTCCTTTGCTTTGATAATGTCATCATGAGTTGGCTTCTTCAGCAAACACTTAAGTTTTAATTATACAACTAAACTGGACGACGTTATTTGCGCCGAATGAATTTAGCCATTTAACCATTTCTTAAGTAGAGGAGATTTAAAGCTATTGAATGAAAGGGTGCACCCAGATAAACGTCATATACGCAAATAGGCTGTATCGCAGACCTGCCAGCCAATATGAGAGTGATTCCTCGATGACTAACAAAGTCCATGATACAAATTTGATGCTTCTAGTGTTTCTTGATTTAAAGAAGTAGGGAATCTTTCATTCATAACATTTGGTCACATGAAAAAGTTGACCCCTATCTCAAAAAGTTTACATTTTAATGCAATAAGTTCATCTTAGTTGGACAAGTTTTCCATGTTTTACTAAAAAATGAATGCTCTTTAACATACAACCAAAATTATTGTTCTGCCTTCTTTTTCGAGACATAAATTAAAGCTGTTATCCAAGTGTTGCGTTTTTAAAGTCCGTCAGTATATAATACTCATTGAATTCCAAAACTGGGAGTTTGTGTAATACTCGTTTAATCTCAAATCTCAAAACAGGTAGTATGCTACTAATTGACTCTCAAAACCAGGAATATAATACACATTGAATCTAAAATCAGGGAGTATGATATTCATTGAATCTCAAACTGGGGGTATATTTAAATACTTATTGAATCTCAAAACCAGGAGTATAACACTCATTGAATCTCAAAACAGAGTGTATATGTTAAATCTCAGCCTAAGGCCTTGGCTGGCTACTAAGGCCTTGGCTGGCTACCATTGCAATACAAAAGAGATTGTATGCCCTGACTTGAGTGTGATCCTTCATTTAGATAAGTAAAGGATAGTTCTGCATTGACATATAGATATGCCAGATATGCTTATCTTAACGACATTTTCATTGAATGTATGCACATTGTGTGTACATGCACTTGCATGAACACAGGGTGTGCCTGCCTTTGATGATGCTTGTACCAATACATATAAATCATGCATATCATATCCCAGTTTGCCCTTAAAACAGTGGTACAGCTGGGTGACTGCTATTGTTGAGGTACCTGTATACCATTGACAAAAAACACTGAGTGTATGAAACCTTAAAACTACATCTAAATGCTGCAACCTAATTGTACAAAACTTGTAAGCTTTTTTTTGTATCTATGTTTGGAGAAAGTTCAAAGCTTTCTTGTTTATATTTTTCTATGGTCTTGGATTCTCTACCATCACTCACAGCCTGGCAGCCCATCTTTGTGGTAAAATAGATGTCTATAAAAATACTTTCTGCTAACTGTCAGGGTATAGGTTCTTTGGAAAAAAGATTGGATGTTCTAAATTACTTGAAAGATAGAAAATGTGACATCTATTGCCTTCAAGACACACACACTACCAAATCATCTGAACGTCTGTTTAGGTCTCAGTGGAACAGTGATTGCATTTTTAGCTCCGGCACATCCAATTCTAGAGGAGTGTCAATACTGTTCAGACAAAACTTAGCTTACAGAATACATGAACACATATCTGACCCAGAGGGAAACTACTTAATTTGTGACTTAGCAGTTGAAGAAAATAGATTTACCTTAATAAACTTATATGGACCTAACAAAGACACCCCTAATTTTTTTGACAATATTATAAACATAGCTGAAAGAATAGGAAATGCCAGCTTAATTATATGTGGAGATTTTAACACTGTTCAAAATGAAAAATTAGATTACTTTAACTATAAGACTATCAATAATAAGAAATCCAATGAAAAAAAAATACAAATTAAGGAAAATTATTGCCTGGTTGACCCCTTCAGAGAAATATACCCATCATTAAAAAGATACACATGGAGGAAAAAATCTCCAATTCAGCAAGCTCGGCTTGATTATTTCCTTGTTTCACAAGATTTACTCACTTCAGTTAACAAATGTTCAATTGAAGGAAGTTATAGATCAGATCACTCCATGATTACTCTAGATATATCTTTTGTTCATTTCCAAAAGGGAAAACCCCTTTGGAAACACAATAACTCTCTTTTGAATGATAAAGACTACCTTAAAGCAATAAATAATAAAATTGATGAAGTTAAAAAAACAATATGCATTGCCTGTTTATAATATGGACCAAATTAATAATGTACCAGATGATGAAATCCAATTTGTAATTAATGACCAACTTTTCCTCGAAACACTTTTAATGGAGTTAAGAGGAAAATCAATCTCATTCTCCAGTTACAAGAAAAAGATAGAAGAACAAAAAGAAAAAAAAATAATCAGTAACATAGAAACTTTAGAAAGCAACATGTCAAGTGCTAACTTGGATGAACTTGAAACTTTAAAGGAAGAATTGCAAAACATAAGAAAAAACAAAATGCAAGGGGTCTTAGTGAGAGCAAGAGCAAAAATCATTGAAGAAGATGAAAAACCCGCTAACTTTTTCTGTAATCTAGAGAAACACAACTACACTAGTAAAATTATACCTAAATTAGAAACAAATGATGGGAAAATAATAACAGACCAGCAAGAAATTTTAAATGAAACAAAATTGTTTTACGAAAACCTCTATTCTAACAAAGATAGCCAACTGATTGATATTAATTTGTATGAATTATTTAATAATAAGGATATTAAAAAATTAAATAAAGATGAATCTGACTCAATAGAAGGACCAATAACTTATCAGGAAGCTGCTTTAATTCTTAAGGCTATGTCCAATAACCGAAGCCCAGGCTCAGATGATTTTAGCACTGAATTTTTTAAAATGTTTTGGAAGAAGATGGGTCATTTTGTAGTACGTTGTATTAACTATGGGTTTTCTAAAGGTGAACTATCTATCACTCAAAGAGAAGGAATAATAACTTGCATACCAAAAGAAAACAAGCCTCGCCACTTTGTTAAAAACTACCGACCTATTTCCCTACTCAATTGTGTATATAAAATAGCTTCTGGAGTCATAGCAAACAGAATAAAGGGCACACTGCACAAATTGATACACACTGATCAAACAGGATTTATCGCTGGCAGATACATAGGAGAAAACATCAGACTAATCTATGATATTATGCAATATACTGAGGAGAATAGTATACCAGGGCTACTGCTTTCTGTAGACTTTGAAAAGGCCTTCGACTCAGTGTCTACCTGTCATTTATATATAAGGTTATGGAATTCTTTGGTTTTGGGAACTCTATTATTTCTTGGATAAAAACATTTAACAACAATGTCAAGTTAAGTGTGAACCAATGTGGCAACTTGTCATCCTTTTTTGGTATAGGCCGCGGATGCCGTCAAGGTGATCCAGTATCAACTTTTCTATTCATCCTCTGTGCGGAGATTTTAGGTTTAATGATCAGAAATAACATGAACATAAAAGGTATTGTTATAAATGACAAGGAACATAAACTATCTCAATATGCTGACGACACACTATTTCTTTTAGATGGAACAAGTAAATCTCTAAATGCAACGCTCGATGTTTTGTATGACTATGCACAGTTTTCAGGACTAAAAGTTAACTTCGAAAAAACTCATGCTGTATGGATAGGGGTGAACAAATATAGTACAGCATCTATTAAAACAAGGTGGAAACTATCTTGGGGGAAAACCGACTTCAAACTTTTAGGGATAAACTTCCACATTGAATTAGACCAAATGGAAAAGATAAACTTCAAAGAAAAAATACAAAAAATCAGATCATTAATTAAACTTTGGAACAGACGATATCTTACCCCATTAGGTAAGATAACAGTAATAAAAACACTTCTACTCCCGATATTAAATCACTTGCTTATTTCAATACCAAATCCATCAGAACAAATAATTAAAGAATTGAATAATATATTTTTTTATTTTTTGTGGGATGGCCCAGCAAAAATAAACAAAGTGTTGTTGTAAAACAGTATTGTGAAGGTGGACTAAGAATGATAAACCTGAAAGCATTTATAAATAGTATGAAATTAACTTGTTTTATCCAATGGTCCTTGGCAATCCATTGTAAATGATACAATAAACTTCAACAAATTATTAGTATTTGGTAGTTGTTATGCTAATGATGTTCAAAAAAAGATAAAAAATAAATTTTGGATTTATGTACTTCGTGCATACTCAGATGTTCTCCAGCTTTCTGGTGAGAACACTGAATACGGTAAATCTTGTATTAGTTCGTACACTCGAATAGTTCGTACACCATAAATTATTCATGACCGGTCAGCTCAAAATGTCATGTATTAGTTCGTACAGTGGTCATTTTTCCTATTTGTAATTTTAATAGTTCGTACACAATGTTTTTTCCGTTCATTTGGTCAATCAGTGTGTCTGTCTAAGATGCTTTCGTTTTTCGTCGAGCACGTCAGTTAACAAACATATCAGCGGAACAGGAGCGTTTCGCCTGTCAGTGCGATCGTCAGCGTCGCTTATGCGCGTGCATCCAGCATTGATGCATGCCAAATTTTTATTCAATGATAAACGCTAGGTTCAATGAACGTCGGACTGATGCAAATCGCGGAGATATTTTGTCCAGTCATGACAAAAATCAAATACATGTACACAACCACGCGCGCGTGCACACAGTGTCCTACGTGTCTGTGATCATTGAGCCTTTCTGGTCTTTCTGTGTCATAAATATGCCCAAGCGTCTTTTTTTTAATCACTGGATCCGAGCATGATGAAACCATATCGGCTGGTGTTTATCACAAATGTTATCAGCGAAGGCTCAGGGGAGCCTGTGCTTTTGTGCAATCTCGTCGGGTAACTCAAAGTTTTGGAGTGGATGAAGAATCTAGACACCAATTAGCTATGCTTTAAATGTGCGTCCATCAATTTCATTTCTAAGTTTCACCAAAACGCGCACGCGATAAGCGTAATAAAATAACTATATACATTGTATATCCGATGGAACTTTTTATCAAAGACGACACTGATGAGCCTAGCGCGGCGTCCTCATGAAATTGTATTATGGGTCTTACACATTAAATGATTCCTGTGGATCATCACACGTACGCACAGACGCACGAACCAAGATGAAAAGTGATTTATGCATGCTTCTGCATCATGCTTTACATTGGGCTGTCGATGAATCGAGCCATTTCATGAGATTATGGTACCTCTTACACATGCAACCAGCGAAGGCTCAGACGAGCCTGCACACCCGCACAGTCTTGCCAGGGGCATAAATGCTCACATACAAGGATGTAGATGTAGGTGCAAGTCTAAAGCTTTTTTACCCAATTCCGCGAGAAACTTTTTTGTATGCAAACAACAAAGGCGCAGATCAGCCAGAGCACCAGCGCAGTTCTACCAATTATCTCTAGAAAGTATGATAGCTAAACCTGCTACATGCAAAAAAATAAAATTCCTGTCAGACATGCGTGCGCGGATCCAGACAATTCCAACGGGGGGGGGGGGGGGGGGGGGGGGGTCGAATTGCTTCTCGAGGGAGGTTCGTACCAATTTTTCTTCTAGGAAACAAATGGCAACTTATGATTTTCATGGGGAGGCCCGGACCCCTGCCCTCTCTGTCTCCGCCCATATCAGAGTTTCAAACAGTTTTAATTCACATTTTATTTAATTTTTTTGCTGGGCCTGGTCAATTCACAAAACGTCTGCTAATTATATCAGCTGACGCCAAGGGCAAAGACAGCATGATCCTTTTTAAGATCAAAGAGACCGCGCACATCAATTCCGACCATGCGTTGGTTTAAAGTTTGGGGTCGCACGTGATGATGGCCTTGACGCAAGAAAATGTACATTACACATTAAACAGTGTCCCAGGCGTTATGAACAAGTCGAACAGGATTCATGCGCGGATCCAGGAATTTTTGTCAGGGGGGGGGGGGGGGGGGGGGGGGGGGGGATGGTCGAGGCCCGTCGGCCAGAAAACGGTCTGGACAATGTTTTTTTAGCCATCAACTTATTTTACAGTTTACAGAGTGGATCCAATGGTTTTATTACAGAGGGGAGGAGAAGGGGGCTAACTTCTTCCAGGGGGTGGGGGTGTCCAAAGAAACCCATATAACTTGTGATTTTCCAGGGGGTTCGGACCCCCTAACCCCCTCTGGATCCGCACGTGGGGTCGCCTGACGCCACTGTTTACTTACAGAATCATGGTCTATCAAAATTTAAATAAAATTCGAAAAATACCACCCAACGACGGCTAAACGGAAAAAAGCTATCTTCTGCTGGTCAAGATAGCAAGTGCGGATCCAGAGGGGGTCAGGGGGTCCGGACCCACCTGGAAAATCACAAGTTATATGGGTTTCTATAGGGTACAAACAATTGGACCCCCCCCCCACCCCTGGAAAATGTTGGACCCCCTCTGGAACCTTGGAAAATGACAGTTTTCTTCGAAATTAACCATTTGACTTTAGTAAAATAAGCTGAGGACTAAATAAAACGTTGTCGGGGCTTTTTTGTCAGATTGACCCGGACCCTCCCCCCCCCCTCCTGGATCCGCGCATGGAAAGCAAGGTGTACACGGGATAGCATGGTGTTCAAATAGCAGTGCAAAGACTAGCATGTGCATCCAACCCTGTTTCTGGCTGTAAAAGAGTCAGTCAGCCTCAAATCACGAAAGACAGATTTTCTCATGTAATGGCTTTTCCATGGTCAAGCGACCGAAGATGACAAAGTACGGGAATCTGGTTTCTACATTGATTGCCATCATCATAATCTTAGAATGCTAACAGCCTAACCGAGCTATATTGGGTCCGAGCTAACACGTAAGGGGGTGTGCGAACAAGCTGAGCATGTTATGTCGCCACAAGGAATACGATGTATGATGAAGACTCGAACCAACCAACCTATGCAGAAATAAAGGTGTTCATACAAAGCCTTTAAATGGAGTAAGCAATCGCAAAAACGTAAGTTGTTGGTCTTTTTACAATATGAAGGCAGAGAAATGTACTACTCTGATTCATGAGAGTTCTGCGTTCCAGTTGTTCATATTTCATATCTAGAAGTCGCCATTTTCATTCCAAATCAATGAGTGTACATGTACGCGTACGTCTAACCTGTAGGACTGAATGTACGTACATGTATTGTCTTGTCTACTTCTATGCTGCATTTTCGAGGGTTCTAAGAAAATAAGAATCTACATCATGACCAAAAACGAAAGCTGCAATATACATTGCTCTGTTACGTTATTGAGCTAGCCGTCGGTAGTGAACAGAAGTTGTATTTTTGTTATGATTCCTTGGACCCAGTGGGTCCGAGTATGATTCCAATCAAGACAATTGTCATAGAACAAGTCCGAAGTGACATCTCTTCCATAAAGCAGGCCTATGTAAAGTTGGCCTGTAACCGGGTGATATCGCCGGGTATATCGCACATTGCATGTGAGTCGGTTGAAACGGCAATCCGGACTTTTATGTTTGGTTGTTTATTTTCAATCTTTCACCATGCTATTAAGAATGTCAGTTTAATTGAAAATACTGATCAGACATTCAGCCTGTAATTAGGCTAAAAGGATAAACAGAAATTCCTCCCTCTTTGGAAATTTTCGCATGTTTTGGTCCCGTTTTTCGATCTTCAGAATTTCATTTTATTAGTTCGTACAGTCCCGTTTCTCAGAAAAATAATTTTTATTAGTTCGTACATAGCGAAAAATAATTATTTTTTACTGTACGAACTAATACAAGATTTACCGTATTACATTCTCTCAAATCCAATTTTCTACAACAATACCATCACAATTGGTAGCAAACCGATATATATAAAAGAATGGGATCAGAAAAGAGTTAAAAATATAAATGATCTGGTTCATGAAAATGGTGATTTTTTAACGCAGGATGAATTTGAACACACTTTCAATATAAAAACTAATTTTGTTCAATACCTAGGCTTAAAGCGAGCAATAGTGGCATATGCAAGAACACATAATGTTATAAGCTTTTCTAAAAAACTACATATGCCATTACTGCCTGCAAATATACACCTCCTAATTAAATCCAAGAAGGGAGGGAATGATTTCTATACAATCCTAAACCAAAATTTAGATAAACCTACCTCCCAGCATAAATGGAATAACGTTTATAATATTGAAGAAGAAAATTGGAAAGCAATCTACTCTTCTCCTTTTAAACTTTCTTTAGGAACAAAAATGCAATGGTTTCAAACAAGAATAAATCACCGAATTCTACCAACTAAAAAGTATCTATATAACATGAAGTATTTACCAAGTCCAAGGTGTAGCTTTTGTCAAGAGGAAGAAACAATAAATCATATGCTCTGGCAATGCCAGGAATCTCAAAACCTACTTAGAGATTTCAAAATATGGCTCAATAGCAACAATATTAATCTGAGATTTCTTGAAGAATTATTTATATTTAATATAGGGAGTATATACTCGTCAGCAGACTTGCATATTTTTATTATTGTCAAATATTATATATTTGCTGCAAAATGTCTCAACCTCCCCCTATCCATAGTAGCATTGCAAAATAAAGTAAAGCACTCTTACATTCTAATGCAACATACAGCTACAAGAAAAGGCTATTTAGATAAATTTGAAACCACATGGAGCAAATACAAAGACCTGATAAATACAATTCATTGACTGAACAAAACCCTGGACAAAAGCAGATCTACATTGAAACAAAACAAAATTTATTACATAAATAAAGAGCCAATGGTGCTGTCATGCTGTGAGAAAATAGGTTGTCTGAGATCCATTTTTTTTTAATTATTATTATTATTTTTTTGTTAAAATGTATCTTTTCCATGTGACTCTCCTGTCATCTCATATGCATGGCAATAAAGGTATTTACCCTAAATATTCAGACACACTGATTTAATAGTATACCCTAAACAATTGCTGCCTCAGTAAGTATAGACCCTTTAGCAATAGATAACAGGGCAAGTTAAAGGTGATAACAAAATGAGATGCAATGCAGACCCAGAATTATCAAGTTAATTCCTTATATTGAAGTTTGAGCAAGGTCTGCACTGCTTGACTCAAAATATCTGTCTGAATGTAGAGGGTAGGTGCATAAATTGCCTTGAATGTACTTTATATGATATTTTTCTATAGCACAAGCAAGAGGGTGCCATGATTAACACATTTTACCCAACAAGTGAATACGCCCACTAGCATGAAGTATCTGAGACTGTGCTCATTACACTTGTTGGATTGAGTGTGATAATTTTAAGGCTTTTTCAAATGACTACATGGATTCACCATCAATCTATTACACAATCCATCAAAAAACTAAAACGCATGGGAAAAACACCCTCGTGGTTGTGTACAACTGTCTCGAAATCGCTTAAAAAATGCATGATAGATGAATGAAAGAGGTGAGCAAGCGTAGTAATTAACCATCAAAATACCATATCTGTAGTTTGTAAGGCATGCAGGGGGATGGCCCTCCCCGACCCTCTGTATGTCAGATGACGGGGAGAATAAAGTGTTAAAAGGTAAAAAAAATAAAAAAAAAAAAAAAAAAAAAAATCTCAGCTTATGCGCCAGATTTCACTGAGGGGAGCATGCCCTCGGACACCCCTACCTGCGGGCTTTGCACCCAATGTGCTTCAAAAAGGTCACACATTGCTACGGCCCTGAAAAAAGACATATATATATATATATATATATATATATATATATATATATATGCTTATTAGGTAAAGTACAGTAAGGTGATTTTATTGTGTCTCAAGGAGTCGTTATTGATCTACGCTAAGAAATGTCATCTGCTCTTCAATACATCTTTAACAGGTTTCTTTGGCCCAGTGGCCTGAAAGGAAAATGTTTTTTGTTTCATATCATATTGATTTTTCTGGCCGAGATTTGAAAACGAAAATATAGTCTGCTAATGTCTTCTGCTGCAAATTTTCACTTTTAACAACAGAATGCATCTGAACTTGCATGCAATTAACAGTTAGGACTCAGATCAGACTGTTCCGTATGGAGCAGTCTGATCTGGGTCCACACTGCTTGCTTTGCAGTCTTTCCAAGTAAAACAGGAGATGGCAAATTAGAGGACTTAACAATTGACAATGAATGGCCCTAAAATGTTAACCTTATTACAATTGTAGTCTGTTCTCTTATCCGCTAATATGTACTTTGTAAGCCTTTATTGCAAACAATATGGACTATTAAAGATCAGACTACTCCCTTGGATGCAGTCTGATCAGGGTTTATAATTTTTGCTTCCATGATGAAATTAGTCTGTAGTGCATTTGAAAATATCAGGGATGAGAATTTTCCTCTTTTTAAGAGGATTCCTCTTTATTGACCAAAATTTGCTGAAATAAATTGTTTCAGATTTGACCCAGTATGTTCAAATATGTTGAATTTTGAAGGGGGTATAGGGGGTTTCCTCTTTTTTGACAGGAATTCCTCTTTTTTTGAAAAAATCCTGTTCTCATCCCTGAAGTATGCAGCAGATGTGAGAAGCAGGCAACATTTCAAAGCAATATATTAAAGGGTTAATGGCATATAATATGATTACAAGTGTTTCTCTTTTTCTCAACTCCACAGGTTTAGTTAAACAAAAACTTTTAGTGTAAAATTGTAAATATTTACTAACCCATAATTATGTCTCCCCCCTTCAGGGTCGGGAGACATATTGTTTTTCCTCGGGCGTCTGTCTGTCTGTCCGTCTGTCTGTCTGTCCGTCTGTCTGTCACAAATCGTGTCCGCTCTATAACTTGAATACCACTTAAGCTCTATTCACGAAACTTTATACAAATATCAATTAGCATGAGATGATGTGCAGAGTGCAAGAATGATAACTCTGCCTCTTATACTTTTGGAGTTATTTCCCTTTGAACTTTGTGCATCACAAAAACCATTTCTGCTCTATAACTTGAAAACCATTTAAGCTATATTCACAAAACTTTATACAAATATCAATCAGCATGAGATGATGTGCAGAGTGCAAAAATGGCAACTCTGCCTATAATACTTTTTGAGTTATTTCCCTTTGAACTTTGTGCATTACAAAAATCTTGTCTGCTCTATAACTTGAAAACCGGGCCTTAAGCTATATTCATGAAACTTTATACTAATATCAATCAGCATGAGATGACGAGCATAGTGCAAGAATGGCAACTCTGTCTTTTGAGTTATTTCCCTTTGAACTTTGTGCATCACAAAAATCGTGTCTGCTCTATAACTTGAAAACCGCTTAAGTAAATATTCACAAAACTTTATACAAATATCAATCAGCATGTGATGACATGCAGAGTGCAAGAATGGTAACTCTCCTGTTTATACTTTTTTAGTTATTTTTCTTGGAACTTTGTCCATCGCAAAAGCCGTGTCCGCTCTATAACTTGAAAACCGCTTAAGCTATATTCAAGAAACTTTAAACAAGTATCAACCAACATGAGTCGACCTGCAGAGTGCAAGAATAGTAACTTTGTCATTTATACTCTTTGAGTTATTTCCCTTGGAACTTTGTCCATCACAAAAACAATTATCTATGACTATTTTATACCAGGTTATGATTGTGCAATTGTTAACTACATTTTCAGATATCTTTACTAGTTACGAGCTGATTGTCTGTATGAAATTACTAGAATTTCTGATAGAAATTGTATTTAATGTTTCTGTTTGAAATTGTATTTAATGACTCATGCTTTTGACATCAAAAGGGGGGAGACATCTGTTTTTTCGTAGAAAAACAATTCTAGTTTTTAGCATAATTTGTTTTGGCTGCTGAAAAGAACCGTCTCATTGAGATGGTTCTTTTGAATACCCACAACATATGTTTTGGTTGTGAAATTAGAAAATTATCTTTCTGTTACACACTCTGAACTAAATATAAGGCCTGCAACTTGTTTAGTAAATTCGATAATACATTAATTTTTTTTATGTATTACAGTATTACAGGCTGGCTACCAAGAAGAATGAACCTAACCAAGTAGCGGATAAGGACAGTCTTCTGATAACCCAACTAGTGTGAATGTACATGTGTATTCGTCAATGACATCAGTTTGAACGACATACAGAAATGTAATACAGGACATAACTAGAATTCTTACAACTGTGTGAAGACTTGGATTTGACAGCTCTGTAAGTGACACTTAATGTTCCACAGAATTTTTTGTAAAATCAACATGCATGTGAGGGGTATATTCCAGGGACCAAGCTGGCCTAGAATTTTAGGGAGAACTGACTTCTACCTGCAGGACAATTAGGGAGAAGTGACAGCCAGATAGGGAGAAGTTATAGCGCAAAATTACGACATTTTATGTCAATTTAGAAGCAAATTAGCCATTACACATACTATTGCCATTTAATGGAAGGAGAAACACGATGCGGTGGTAGTAGATTGTCTGATAATGTCACCACAGCTTGCATTTGTGTGGTGACAGAATGAAAATGAGTCTCCCTAAAAAAAAAAAAAAAAAAAAATTTTTTTTTTTTTTTTTTTTTTTTTTTTTTTTTTTTAGGGGAGACTCCCACTTCTCCCTGGGTCCCATTTAGGGAGAAATTTCGGACCCTAGCTTGATCCCTGATATTCACAACGTACAACGGACTGTTTTGAAGACAGATTACCATTTTGAAGACAGATTTTGCCAGATTTTTCAAAGAAAGTGTACATCAGGGGACAAAAATATTTAAATATTGCACTTGTCCTGCAGGACGAGTGACTTACAACTTTCACTGATCCTGCAAACCCATGCACATGTCCTTTAAAAGCGTATGCAATAAAGAATATAAGTGAGTAATATGTAATACGACTTCAAGTAATTCTTCCTAAAGCACTCGTCCTGTACACTCGTCCTACAGGACGAGTGCCTTGGGAAGAATTGCTTGTCCTTTCTAGATTTCACTCATAATTACGAGCGGACGAGTGGAATTTTTGTTGCCTGTACATGTAGGTGAAGATTTTTGTGTGTCCCATAACTATCATAAGTAGCAAATTTAAGGACTACTGTTGCTGATGGAGAAAATGTTTGATGGCTAGAGATACTGCAGCAGTAATGTAAGACATGGAATCAGGGATCAAGCTAGGGGGAGACTAGGGTTAAATAGGCGCCCTAGGGGCCGAAAATCACCCTAAATTGGACCCAGGGAGAAGTGGGAGTCTCCCTAAAAAAAAAAAAAAAAAAAAAAAATTTATATATATATTTTTTTTTTTTGGGGAGACTCATTTTCATTATGTCACCACACAAATGCAAGCTGTGGTGACATTATCAGACAAATCTACTACCACTGCATCATGTTTCTCCTTCCATTTAATTGCAATAGTATGTGTAATGGCTAATTAGTAATTAGCTTCTAAATTGACAGAAAATGCCGTAATTTTGCGCTATAACTTCTCCCTTTCTGACTGTCACTTCTCCCTAATTTTCCTGCAGGGAGAAGTCACTTCTCCCTAAAATTCTGGGCCAGCTTGGCATAGCTCCAGATAAGGCTGCGTATTGCGTATTTACGCAATTTCGTGGACCTGAAAACGCAATTAAATTAATTTCTGTGCGTACAAAAACGCAATAAAAATCCTTGATACTCAATTTCGAACTTTTTCATAGCGTATGACGCTATTGTATTCTGTTTGCGATTGTCGTTTTTCGCATCAAAAGCTGTTGTTGGGTACAAATTTATACACGGCGTCGCGCTGAATCTAGTTTATTAAATTGTAAACCAGTCCAGGAACATTCTTATCGCTATTTAGCTATACCCAATATCTACACGATTACGACATTCGTCTCGCTTTACAATAACAATGGCGTAACTTGGGCGAAAAAAAGCCCCAATACAATACAAAAGAGCATATTGAATGATATCATATCGTCACTAACTCTAATACCGCATTGGTGGTTCGAAGAATCAAAGATGACTCGATAGATACGTTGGATTTTTGAAGTACGTTGGAAATAGCGATCTCAGATATACTAATATTGCCAGTGTGCTTTACGAAAGAGAAACCGAAAGTAAACAAAAAAAATCAGGAGAAACAAGGTCCGGTTTCATTGCTTATTTGCTTTCAGATGGATACCCAATACAAAAACTTTAAATACCCAATTTAAAATTTGAAATACCCAATTAAGTCAAAAAGAGGTGGGTAAATACCCAATTGCCTCCAATCCTTATCTGGAGATGTGCCTGCCATCCTTCCATGTCTTACATTCATGAGCAAGTGACTAATATTATGTCTTGCTTCTTTTTCGTAGACGTACGGTTGGAGCAGAAAGCTATTTTTCATGCAATTTTCTTGAAACACATTTTTTGACGAGCTGGCAAATATCTCTTCTGGGCGTGTAATAAATTCAGATTGCTGCTGCAGTATCACTACCGGGTATCTCTAGTCAACAACAGTAGTCCATAGATTCGCTCCTTAGTTATATGGGAAACAAAAAATCTTCCCCCACCAATTCTTTGAAAAATCTGACACAATCTGTTATCAAAACAGTAATCTGCCTTCAAAACAGTTGCTTGTACGGTGTGATATTAAACCTTTATTATATATCACCTTGGATTTCTGCTTATAAATCGTTCTCAGAATTATTTGTAAAAACCATCGAGTATGACCCACAAGGTATGATCAGGAAATACCACAATCACACACCACTGACCTGGTTGAACTTTGCTGTGTCATAACTTTGTGCTTAAAACAAAGCCCAGGCTACATGGTGAAACTTTGTTCCATGAAACTTGAAAGTTGTATCAAGTTTATCGTGTTACTAAGCTTTAAACTTTGTCCTATGGAAATTTTTGGAGTTTCATGAAACACAGTTTTATATAGAACAGGTCCTATTCCATACATGTGCAGATCCAGAGGAGGGGACAGGGGGTCCAGACCCCCCCCCCCCCCTGAAGAATCACAAAAAATATAGGGTTTCTTAGCAAAACTGGTCCGGATCCCCTGAAAAATCACAAAGATATCAAGCCAGCATTCAGTGTTAGGCCAACATCAGCACACAAGCAAAACGCCATTTAAATGGCGTTTTGCTGGTGGGCCGATTGATGGCCCGCTTCCTCCCCTCATCAACAAAAAAAAATGTTGTCAAGGTTGGACCCCCTCTGGCAAATCTTTCTGGATCCGCGCATGCCATACAACGTATTCTATGAAACTCTTTTATTCAAAAGGCACTGGCTAAAATCCAAGAAGCTTTGCAAGAAATACTTTTGCTTATTTCTTCATTAAACCCCTATGTTTTGGGTGCTCATTTAGGAGGCAATTCTAATGACCACCCACAACATAGATTTATGACCAGTAAAGTAAAAGTTTTATAGCTATCAAGATGTATCATGTAGCTATGAAACAAAAAGTTTGATGAAAATCTTTCATGAAACTTGTGTAATAGACTTAATAGTCTAGCCTGCCTGCACAGACAAACATATTATCAATTTTAATATTAACCCTTTATGCAGTTAAAAAAAATAGGTATTTGCGCTCCTAATTTTTGGGCTATTATTATGTGATCATAATAAAGTTTCCTTTTAAAAGGACAGTTTGCCCAGTTTTCCTCATGAACTACTGCCCGATAACCCGAAGGAAACCATCCAAGGTGCAATAATCAAGTTTTGAAAATGTTTAACCTCGCCCTTGCCAAAATTAAACACAGCTCTGCGTAAAAGCTGCGCAAAAGCCGGCTTTTCCGCAGCTTTTTTGAATAAGCTGCGTAAAAGCTGCGTTTTTTTTCAGACCTGCGCTGAAGCTGTAGAAATGCTGCGTTTTTTTTTCAGACCTGCGTATTAGCTGCGTAAAAGCTGTACTTTTTTGTGTGGGCTGCGCAGAAGCTGCGTATTTAAGTTGGTTTGTCTCAGAAAGCTGCGTATTTAATTCTTAAAGCTGCAGAAAAGGTGAATATTCTGTTTTATCAAACAAATGAATCATTAAGGTAAAATCTGCAGCAACTGAGAGCTGCAGAAAAGCTGCGTATTACTTATATTTAAGTCCAAACAGTCTAAAAACATAAAGACGCAGCTTTTCTACAGATATTTAAAGCTGCGTAATTAACTTTTTTAACTGTCCTGCTTCACCTGAGATTGCTTTGTTTCAGTAATCTAGCTAGTCTCTGTAGCTGAGCAGACTGGTTTGTGTCTTACTAGGTTAGAAACCTGGAAGACATGGTTTTTCGTGATGAGGCCCATTTATTGACTTGTTCCCCAAGCCGAGACTGATCCAGGAACTGAGCAGCCAATTTAATATCCAACTTGGCAAATTCTTCTATTGGACTAAATTACCAACAAGCAGGGGCTAACCTATGCAATGCATCAGCACAGGGAAACAGCCAAATCAGTTAACAAACTGTAATGAAATAAAAGAAAATGGCTGTCAACTCAGGCTGTCAATACTTAAGAAAATCCCAAGAAAACACTACTACCCAACTGACTATATAGACCTCCACCCTATATCCCCACCCACCCAAAATGCCCCAAACCCTACCCCCTCCTGACCTCTACCATAAACTTTCCTACCAATGCTTACTTAAACCTACCTGTATCTATCCACCTACCCAGGACCCCACCAGCCATACTACCTAGTCTCACCAAGAATCCCTCCCCCAATGCTACCTATCTTACCCTACCCTAACCTAACCTCCCTCCCTCCCACCACCCATCTTTCCACCTCCCACCTGTTGCCCACCTGTCACCCACCCACCTCCCTCCAGCCCATCCACCTTTCAACCTCCCTCCCTCTTACCCACCCACCTCCCTCCCTTTCACCCACCCACCCACTAAGCTACCCTAACCCCTCCCCATACCTACCTGCCAATGGTTACCTATATTTATCTACCTATGCCTACCCAACCACTCATCCTGACCCCCACCCTACCTACCTACCTACCTACCTACCTACCTAGAGTTACCTACCTACCTAGAGTTACCTACTTACCTAAGGTAGTTAGGTAGGTAGGTAGGTAGGTAGGTAGGTAGGTAGGTAGGTAGGTAGGTAGGTAGGTAGGGTGGGGGTCAGGATGAGTGGTTGGGTAGGCACAGGTTACAGTTACCTACCTACCTACCTAGAGTTACCTACCTACCTAGAGTTACCTACCTACCTAAGGTAGGTAGGTAGGTAACTGTAACCTACCTACCTACCTACCTACCTACCTACCTACCTACCTACCTACCTACCTACCTACCTACCTACCTACCTACCTACCTACTGTAACCTACCTACCTACCTACCTACCTACCTACCTACCTACCTACCGACCTACCTGGTAAACATATATTCAGCCTTGCAGCTAAAATACAGATTTCTAAAGGGTGTTATCTATTTGGAGTCAAACTCCAGTGGAAACTTCCTTTCAGTAGAAATAGTTTTTAAAGGTCCCTGAACCAGAAGTACACCACTGTGGGGAGTTTGATTTGGAGTGGTACACCACTGGGGAGTTGATTTGAAGTAGTTGGATTTTATCCCTTAGTTGGAGGGATATTTGATATTTGAATTTCTAATATGGCTGTACAACAAGAGATAAACCCAAACAGCAATTGAACCTTCATCTGCTGACCAATCTACACATGCTTTCTTTGAGTGAAACAATAAAATACAGTTTCTAGAAAAAGTGAGTGTAAAAAAGTGTGACTAGTTAGTTAATAAATGGATAAGAAAATTATTTTCTCTTCAAGCTAAATTCAGTGGGTGGGGTAATATTTTTAAACTTAAACAACAATAGTAAGTTATCTAATGCTATGATAGAAAGGATTTGTAACATAAATATATTCATTTATAAGCACAATGAATTATATTTCTATGAGAAAATTATATGTTTACAGACAGGTGTTCTTTTAGAAACAAGTATTGTCTTTTATAAAAAAAAGTAAGCAGGTATTTCAACATCCTCGATTTTTGCTAGATTATTATGCTTTTATCATTTTCTTACATGCTAGTTTTGTCTTTAGGTCCTACTAGTGTAGATTGAGACATGTTAGCACTGGGAACAATTGGGGAAAGACTTCTGCTTGAAAGATGGAAACAAAGGCTAGGATTGACATATGTGCATCCTGTCTTTGAGGAAACGGTAGCAATGCTATCTTTTGTAATGACTGCTTCCTGTGGATTCACTAGAAATGAAGTGGTACTACCTTCGTTCAAATATGTTCTTTGGGCCGTATAGTGCATTCGGTTTGGTTTTGTTTGGTTTGTCTCTTTATGTCCCAGTCAACAGCTATGCCCATGTCAGGACGATCAATTAACCTAACCACACCTTATTTCCTGAGCAAGCTTGGCTTAGCAGTTAACCAGTACTTTCTGCACATACTCTTTAAGCTTGAAATTGACAACAAACCCTTCTTAAATCAGTGGTAAGGAGAGAATGGCCATAGAAATTAATATTCCATGATCAATCTCCCTGAAAGTATGGGACCGGGCCGGGATCGAACTCACAACCCCTGGATCTGCAGTCAGACACATATCTGCTACCAGACAATTTAACGACTGTGCTGTGAGTCCCAGTATGCTACCAGACATTTTTACAACTGCTGTGCGTCCCAGTATGCGAGTCTGACTGGCGGTCCAGGGGTGGAAAGTACGACCCCCGCCTGGTCCCGTACTTCTGTGGAGTTTGATTGTGAAATAAATTCTACCGTCATTCTCTTTCATCTGCTGATTCAAGAAGGGTTGTTGTCAGTTATAAAGGAAAGTATTTGCATGAAGTACTGGTTGACCACTTTAAGTCAAGCTTGTCCAGGAAAAAAAGTGTGGTTACAATGTAGTGAACTGACTGCCTCGATATCATTGACATGATCATAGCTGTTGACTGGGACGTAAACATCAAAAAACCAACCATTGCTGGACCCATAGTGTAATTTGTAGGGATTCAGATCGCTGATCTACTGGGTTGCGAGTTCAATCCTCGTCTGGATCCATCCTTTGGTGGTGTTTGATCATGAAATATTGGTCATGAAATATTTTCATAGGCCAGGTCATTCTCCTCCCGCTGATTAAAGAAGGGCTATTGTCAGTTATAAGCCAAAGTATGTGCAAACGAGTACTGGTTTAAGTCCCTTATTCTAAGCTTGTACAGGAAAACAGGTGTGGTTATATATGTACATGTACTAGGTTAATTAACCATCACAGCATGTCCATAGTATTGTATTGTATGTGACCCAAAACCACAAACCAAAGCAAAACTCTTTGAGTTGCAACCAATGGAAGGTAAGGGAGGTGTCAAACTTGAAGTACCAGAGTGCTAGCAGGGCTTCCGTTAGGCGGACGTACGCCGTATATTACGTCCAAAAATCGGCTGCGTACGCCGAAATTACACATCAGAGACGTACCGCGGACTTCTGAAAATTCCTTAGTACGGCCGAAAATGGATATCGAGACGTCCTGTCTGCAGAAAAAACCCGCCCACATTCACCAGATTACGTGATTTATGTCCCGCCTTCGTATTGGAAACTCATTTATTTTGTTTATTGACCACGCTAGGACGTCCCACTTGACTGATTTCGAGAGTTTTATTGACAGCCAGTGTCACGTGTAGGCTTCAGTCGGAAGCGTAATTATAAAAGCGTGTCATCCAACAGGTGTGAAAATTTACATCGACACATCTTGACAACGGCCTTAGAAACCATTCCCGCGAGACGGACGTCCAGTCCCTGAGCAATAAAGCGAAACGGCCAACAACCCAATCACTATCGTTTTGTTTGAAGTGCCGACGTGACACTTTGCACGCTTGTGAAATAACTTTTATAAACTCTACACGTCTGCGTCGTAATTAATTGTGTAGATCCTGCGCATGCGATAATTTAGTACTTGAACACTCCTTCTACACAGGCACTACACCAACGAACATACAACATAATAAAAACGAATGCTGTTTTGTTGCAATTTTTATGCTGTACAAGTACAAGCTTTTAAAAAATAATTGTTACACAAAATAAGTACAAGCTTTTAAAATAAAAATTGCTACACAAACACTCTCCCAAACTAATCTATCTATCTACCCTACATTACCCTACCTTTCCCTTTCTCTTCCCTACCCTACCTAACCTGACCCTACCCTACCCTACCTTACCCTACCTAACCCTACCTTACCCTACCATACCCTACCCTACCTATCTATGCATTGTAAGGAACAAAGAATGATCTCATTCTGTATAAGTACAAGCTTATAAAAAATAATTGTTACACAAATAAGTACTAGCTTTTAAAATAAAAATTGCTACACAAACACCCTCCCAAACAAATCTATCCATCTACCCTACCCTACCCTACCCTACCCTTCCCAACCCTACCCTACCCTACCTAACCCTACCCTACCCTACCCTACCCTACCCTACCCTACCCTACCCTACCCTACCCTACCCTACCCCACCCCACCCCACCCCACCCCACCCCACCCCTACCCACCCCACCCCACCCCACCCCACCCTACCCTACCCTACCCTACCCTACCCATCTTGTAAGGAACAAAGAATGATCTCTGAAATATATATCTTATTTTTTAAAGCAAGTTTGACAATCCGCCACACCGCGACTGTATCACAGAAAAAAAGTGGGACTTCCAAAAAAATTCAATGGGACTTCCAAATTTCAAGGGTAGGAAGTCTGGACTTCCTGGATTTGAAAGTTAATGGAAGCCCTGGTGCTAGGAACTGCTGCCAGGTAACAGTATAATCACAGGATGCACCTTAGTGATCTAGTTGAGCTATTTAAGTATTACGGGCCATGATAAAACACCTTGAATCTCCTACGGTACAATGATCTATTGTAAAATATGTTTCGAACTTACAAAAACACAGAGCAGATTATACGTCTAAGTGCTGCTAATGATTTTTCAATCTTCGGTTTGGACATGTGATGCTGTTTAACATTACAGGCTTTTCTGGTATGAACAATGTATGTTTCATAACTTTGCCTTACTCATTAACACAAGACCAGTGCATATTTATGATATTCATATGTTTCAACCAGTAAAGACCAGAAGTCATTAGTCTACTATATGCTTATAAGCCTTTGTTCTGACCAATTTTTTGTCCACATCCAGAACTTTTTAAAGACGCAGGTTTCTGGCAGATACGCAGCTTTAACGCAGGTTTGTTTATCAAGCAGTAGAAACGCAGCTTTGAATAAAAGCTGCGTTTCTGCAGCTTTTACGCAGCTTTGATGGAAGCTGCAGAAATGCAGCTATTACGCAGCTTTAAATTGAAGCTGCAGAAACGCAGCTTTTTGATAAAAGCTGCAGAAAAGCTGCGTTAGAGCTTTGTAAAAGCTAGCGGTATTGGCACCTGCGCAAAAGCTGCGTAAACGCAGCTTTTACGCAGCTTTGAATTGAAGCTGCGTAAACGCAGCTTTTACGCAGCTTTGAATTGAAGCTGCAGAAAAGCTGCGTTAAAGCTTCGTAAAAGCTAGCGGTATTGGCACCTGCGTAAAAGCTGCGTTTACGCAGCTTTTGCGAAGCTTTAACGCAGCTTTAAGTGAGTCTGTGCTAAAGCTGCGTTAAAGCTTCGCAAAAGCTGCATAAAAGCCAGCTTTGTTACAGCTCTTCGTTAATGCTGCGTTAAAGCCGGCTTTTCTTCAGCTCTGCGTAAAAGCCGCGTTTCTGCAGCTAAATACGCAGGTGCCAATACCGCTAGCTTTTACGAAGCTTCTGCTGGTTATTTTTCGCAAGGGTAGATGGGTCAAAAGTGAGATGCGTACATGAAGTCACATAAAATTGAGAGATGGGTGAAGTATCAGGTTTCTGTTCAACATCAATAACACATTGAGTAATCATTCGATTTAAAATAACCACTACCATCTGAGTAACTATTCACATGCTACTTATAAGACTCGTCCAATAGAACGTAAAACCTGACCTAATAACAACCACCAAAACGGCCTTTTAAAAATTTCAATCAACCACTCAGATTGGTAAAGACCAGTATTGACTACTTTTTGGCATATTGACCAGAACGGCTTTAATGGGTAAAACTGCTGGTTAAAACTGGGGGTGGTTTAGACTGCCCAACCTTGAAACCGGGTCAGGAATGTGCATCCTAAGAAGTGCTTGTGTTCAGAAATATGAAAATTCAAAATAATTCCAACGAAATTGAAATAATAACACAGAAATGTTCCTAATAATGGGTCCATGACTAAACATCGAAATTATATTTATCAGTATGAGGATTTTCTCTGAGATATCAATGTTTCAGGACTGGGGCCAGTCTACATTTAAAATTAAAAAGCTTTTGATAGACCAGTTTCACACCTAGTTACCCATCTTTGAATTGTAAAAGGATTTAAGTACCACAATACAAATACTGGCAGCTACAAACAATCCTTTGTTGAATTATAATTTTCTATAGTAAATCTGGTATGAGTTATTACAATCTAATAGTTTGTACACCATATATTATTCACGAATGTCATGTATTGGTTCGTACAATGATCATTTTTGCTTGCGGCGCTCTCGCCGCAAGCATTTGTTTTGGAAAAGTGATACCCTCTACCTGGTTGTCTTTTTATATAACATACTATTAGCATAACGGTCGTGTGTATGGGAACGAAACAATTCACCGATAAGAAAACTCACCGACAGCAAGCAAAACATAGTGTTAAGAGCATGTCTCATATCATATGACGTATTAACCCCTAATTCAATTTGTGGATATATGTTGGGGTCATGGAATGTCGCTCACTGTTTTCAGCCACTGTGACCTTGATCTCAGGAGTCAGCTAGCTAGGTTGTGAAAAAATGCACCCACAGCAGATCGCCTATATTGTTTATGGTATTAGATCCATATTTGGTACGTAGATACATATTGGGCCCTGGCGAGTCACCAATTGTTTCCAAGTCACTGTAACCTTAACCTCTGGTTTCACCGTTTCAGTTCCAGCAAGGTCGAGCCCAGAGCATATCTGCATATAATTTGAGGTAGGAATGTGAATTATATTTTGGGATCATGGCGTGTTGCATACACTTCTGGGTCTCTTTGGCATGTAGCTTGTACATAAACATGTTTAAAACACTGTAGCCTTAGTTTATAACTTATTAATCATGCCACGATTGTCTGAAAATGAACGATCTGACGCAATTGGAATGATATTGGCCCACTTCCCAAGTTCCTACTTAAGTTCTTATATAATATATGCGTCCGCACTTTTACACCAAAACGGCTACAGTTGCAACCTTTTAATTAGTTGTCAAATAAACAAAGTGAATAGCCCTGTATGCCTCACCTCATTTCTTCATCGTAGACAAAAAGGGTGTGCATAAACTGCACAATAAACTGCACAACCTGCTCTAATTACAAAAACGAATAAGAGGGACCGCAAATAAAACACATCAAGGATTTATTTTGTAAAATAAAAAAAAATTTTGAGGCTATTAATAGATCTTGAACTCATTATGCTAGATAGGTCTAGAGGAGGGAACCAGACAAGCTTCTAGAGTAACGGCGCTCTGACCCACCGTTGATCTTTAGTAGGTTCGTGACGTTACTTTAGTAGCTAATCGAACTTTAGTTACTCAGTAGGAGCTCAAGTTCGATTCGAAGTTGGTATTATAATTGCCAACAGTCAACTATATAGAATAGCTACCAGTCTGATAATAAAGTGGTCATTAATACACGTAAAATATTGTAATAATAATTTTCTTTTCTTTTCCAAATGTTTATGTTCATGGCTAGTCTATAAAGTTAACGTAATTGTCTTCATTATCAAAACTTAGCACCAGCCTATAGACTAGCAACAAAGTAGGAATATGTTTATATGGAAAAAATGAAATGACTATTTGAAAAGTTCTTTGGGAAAGGCTATCAACTATACAGCGCCCAAGAGATCTGTATCAGGCTACAGGGAAAGTTAAATATCGACGCAGGTCTGGTTAACCAAAAATGACGACCTGACGTACCTTACTTTGAATGTATCAACGATATTTGCTTCAACGATATGCGTTCTGGCTGGCTATCGTCAGTCCCTGGTAAATAATAGGGCTTCGAGGGTAATTTGTATCC
Organism: Loripinus fragilis; assembly: GCA_964019695.1. Lineage (NCBI taxonomy): Eukaryota > Metazoa > Mollusca > Bivalvia > Lucinida > Lucinidae > Loripinus > Loripinus fragilis. Next base: position 18,108,018 of record OZ026530.1, read on the forward strand.
AGATTTCAATATTTTTTTTAATACAATTCCTTTAGATCACGTCTGATTTCTAGACAAATTTCAAATTGCAACTTTAGAATCTTAGGGTATTGCTATTCGATAGACTCTTGTCCTAACATTATTTATTATTTTGGCATGAAATTAAAAACATGTTTTGCTGATATGTTGATGTTCATTGTTGCAAAAATTCAAAAAAATGATGCATATAAAATAAGTAAATTTTATTTTTTTTTTTTTGCGTGGCGCTTGGTGCCGCTTTAGATAACTGTTTGTGTCTTTTTTTTTTTGCCAGAAGAGACTCAATAACTATTGCTGATGTTCCGTTCATCTAAGACCTGGTTTTAATGCAGTGTAAAAAATAACCAAATTTGGAGGTGTTCCCAACATACATGGTGCATTATGCTGTTTTTAGACTAGGCAAGCCCTCCTTTAAAAAGGAAAATTTATTCTAATATGTAATTTTTTAATAGTTCGTACACATCGATTTTTTCCTTCTTTGGTGCTTGTTTTTTTAGTCAGCGTAGCTGTCTACGATACTTTAAAGCTAACTTTTCGCCTGCCAATCTAACGGCTTGCATCGCTAACGTGAATCCAGCATTGACGTCGCATGTTTTAGATGACATTAAGATTTGTTTTCTGAAAGTATGTCGAGCGGATGCAAATTTACACGCCAATGTCGCCGATGCGCCGGAGATATTCTGTACGGTCATTACAAAATTCAAATACACTGCCGTGCAAGCTTAGGAAAATTGACTGTTTATTTTGTTTCCAATCGAACCCGAACATGAAATCAACTTGCCCGGTGCCCCATATGAACTGGTACCAGGGTATTTCGTAAATAGCCTGCTGGTACTTACGACATATGTGATCAGAGAAGGCTCAGGAGAGCATGTGCGTTTGCGCAATCTCGCAAGGGTCTCGCTGCTCACTATCATAAAGTTTGAACCCTCATGGAAATTTCATGTCTGAACCTGTATGAATCACCTTCTGAATATTTGCTTAAGCATTTCTGAATTGGACTGAATCATTCCATTATCCCCTTTTCTGAATCTTTGCTGCTTTTCGGACCTTTAAGCCATTATTCAGACCGTTCAAGATTGATTCAGATCAGCAATTTATGAAAATCCCTTGTGATTCAGATATTATCTGCAATGATTCAGAAGCTTTCAGATGTAGTTCAGAAAAATTCAGAAAAGGTTCTGAAGCATTTAGCCACGATTCAGAAATACTCAGAAGCATTCAGACATGATTATGAGGTATTCAGACATACTTAGTAATGATTCAGTAATAGTGCAGCTTGATTCAGAAATATTTAGCAATGATTCAGATATATTAAGTCACAATACAGATATATTCAGCTATGATTCAGAAATATTCTGTCATGATTCAGATACCTTAAGCTCAGATTCAGTAAAATTCAGCCTTGATACAGAGGTATTCAGCAATGATTCTGATTACTACAGCTCAGATTCAGAGAAATTCAGCTATGATCCAGAAGCATTCAGCCATGATTTATAAATACTCAGCACAATAGTATTCAATACTGAATTCAATGACTGGTAAACAGAAATATTTAGCCATAGTCTTAAATTCATTAAGAGAAAATTACAAATCCAGATGGCAGATTTAGAACTATTAAATCATTCGAGATGTATAAATTTACACAATATTTCATAACAATCTAAATATAGGATGCACCTTCATGTAGTGCATAAACCATACGTTTGTAAACCAGGGGTCCCAGGTTTGAAAGCTTGCTTCTCCAACTTGTTTTGGATGAAACTGTAAGCTCTATTTTTATTTTGTTACACAGTACTTAGTGTCGTTTCTAGTATTGCAATAATGTAGATGAGGCAGGGAGAGAACTGGTTGGCTTTTCACTTAATTGTTTATCCTTCCTCACAGTGCCATTAGATAGTCTGCTGAGTGAGATAGTGGTGTTTCCTGATCATACTCATATCATAATCAGATCTTTTACCAACATGCAATGTTTTCTGTTTATAACGTTATGAAAATAATTCAGGGCTCATTTTATTAAAGTACTTTCCCGTTAGAATAATTGACAGTCTTCACATGACAATAGCTAGCTGTTGACTGGGATGTAAAACAACAAACCCATGTTAAAACAGCCCATGAATCTCTTGATTTGAATGCATGAACAAGGATTTTTCATTTTTGTTCATTTGACAATGGGATTATAATAAAACAGCTGCACAAACAACAATGACATATCAAGCAACTCAAACAGTTTCAGTCTGAATGTCATATCCCATTAAAACTATCTTCATAGTTGATTTATGTGCATGTCTTTTTTAAATGTTGGTGTCTTAGGCCAACCTTAAAAATATTTTTGTTTCCCCTTACCCCACCCTTTTTTACCGGTATGGGTTGGTTGGTAAATTATTTTTTTAACTTCTCAAATTGGATACCCATTAAACTTAATTGTATACAGTAAAACCTGTCTTAAGAGGCCACTCAACAAAAGACAAAAAATTGTGTGTTTTTTCAAGACCGATTATCGTATAATGCAGGTCAAAAGTATTGCAGAATGCTCCCAGGTCAAAAGTATTTCAAAATGCTCCCTGGGAGCATTCAGCAATACTTTTGACCTGCATTTAGCACCCATTTGTCTTAACGACCTTTGTTGTGTATATCTTTTTCTTCAGTGGCAGTTTTAGGCAGGTTTTACTGTATAATCCTACTATAGGCAATAAAATTAAATACACAAACAATTTGCTTAGATAACACTGTTTACATTGGACAATTTTCTAAGTTTGCAATGGAATTAAAAAAAAAATTCTTGACTGAAAATTGAAATAATTTGTTTTGAGTAGGGCCTTTTTTTCAGGGTCGGTCGGGTAAGGGGAAACAAATGAAAATTTAATTTGAAGTGAAGAATTTATATAAAGAGTAAATGGTATGACCCTTTTAATTTTTTTTAAGAATGTGTCTTCATGAAATAAATATATTATGAGCCAGTACATCAAATTTTAGTACATATTTTGTATCTGCAAGCAGCCAAAGCTGGGATGAGACTGCACAAGTGTGCAGTTTTGTCAAAGCTTTTACTGTTCCAATACACATCCAAATTTGACTACTAACCCCTCTTGCTATGCAACAGAAGTACCAAAATCTCATGTGCTGACCAATATATATATATATATATATATTATTAATATGTCCCATTTATTTATGATGAACTATTGTTGTGTCTTGGTCATCCCTCTTCTTGAGATTGTGCTCTTAAGCCTCTTTACCATCTCTGCCTTGTCCCTATGAAATAGAAGAAAGAGTTTTGTTAGCAGTGTCCAGGCAAAATTCATGCTCCCTTATGCAAATTATTCTGCTTTGTTACATGTAGGGTAAACATCATTCTACTTTATCTGTAGCATCTAATGACAAAATCTTATACAATACTGCAAAGACTGCAGTCGATGGTACACCATCACAAATACCCGTTTTTTTTAACATTTGGCATTGAACTTCAGGCCAAGGTCACATGAAACTACCATCTACACTAGAAATGTGTCCATGGGACACAGATGTCGCAGCTACTGCCAAATTTGCATAAATAGGGAATTGTCATTAACAAAGGGCAATAACTCCTGTAGGCATGATGCGATATGAACCATTTTGAAACTTGAAGATATTATGGCACTTAATAATGTGACCAAGTTTCATAGAATTATAATCAAAACTATTCATCTTAGAGAGCAGACGTTGTTTCAACAGACAATTTTTCATAAACTAAGGGCAATAACTCCTTAAAGCATGGTGCCATATAGACCATTGTCTAACTTGAAGAAAACATCATGGTACTAAACAATGTGGCAGTTTCATAAAATTCTGATCAAAACTATTTGACTAAAAGAGCGGACATCGTTGAAAATGGTGAATTTTCATAAATAAAGGGCCATAACTGCGGAAAGAATGGTGTGATATGGACCATTATAGAACTTAAAGAAGACATCATTCATGGTACTAAACAATGTGACCAAGTTTCATATAATTCTGATAAAAAATATTGGATCTCTTAGGGCTGCAACGGTACAGCTACCTCACGATCCGATACGTATCTCGATATTGCCTCACGATATGGATCACGATACATTTTTGCCAACTGAAGAACCTTAGAAATAACATAATTTTTGATGTTAGGAGAAATACTCAAATATTAACCCTTGTCAAGCTGGATGTTTTTATGTACATGTACTACACTCTTCCCCAGTTTCTATCAAATTCGTCTAAAATATTTCAATTATTTGCATATATTTACAATCAAAGCAAAAAACTGTATATATTAAGATCAGCTGGATTCTCAAAAGTCAGCTGATCTTGTTCTACACTATTTCAAAACAGAATATATCAAGAGTTTAGCATGGGAAAGGGTTCACTAATTAAAGCAGAAAAAATGAAAGAGAAAATTTGTACAAAAACATATATTTTTAAAATTCATATCTAATATATAACACTAAGTGCTGTATCGTTAGCTTATCATGAAATGGTCTCACAATACGATACGTGTATCGTCAGAAAATGCATCGCGATGCGCTACAATTTCAGTGAATCGTTGCAGCTCTACAGAGAGCGGACATCGTTTCAAATGGTTAATTTTCATAAACAAAGGGCCATAACTACTGAAGGCATGGTCTGATATGAACCATTATCACACTTGAAGAAGACATCATGGTACTATTTAAACAATGTGACCAAGTTTCATAAAATTCTGTTCAAAAGTATTCGACTTAGAGAGCGGACATCTTTTAAATGGCGAACTTTCATAAACAAAGGGCCATAACTACTGAAAGCAGAGTACAACATTTTATACAATTATTGACTATTGAGGCATTGGACATGATGTGATGTCGATCTGAGAGTACCAACGAGTCAATGTCAAAATTCGAGTCAATGTCAAAATTCGTCAAATTTTGAAAGAAGTAAAAGGAAAAATATGAATTAAATAAAATGATACTCTTTTTTCATGAAAGTAACAAGTTGTTTCTGAAAATACTATGAAAAGCAAAAAGAAACCTTAACAGCCAATCAGATCCTTATAATTAAGTTTCAAAGATCACATGACCAGATAAAATGTCAATACCGTAACAAACTTTAATTCCTGTTTTTTTCTTCAAATCTCGTCATGGATATTTATTTTGTTGCATTGGATAAGTTCAATAAATAATGTGTTTAATTGTGTCAAATGTAAAATTTGAACAAAATGATTATTTTTGACAATGAGTAAACGTAAAATGCAATTTTTTATCTTTTAAGTAATTTTGCATACTATTTTCTCATTTTTTTGTTTAAAAACCACATTTCTAGAAAATTACAATGCTTTGGTATGATTGTAATCAACCAAAGGAATTGATCAGGTACTTAAAATCTACATGTTGTCTCTGTCTGATATACTTTTTTCCCAAAAATATCACTGTTACAGTACTTGACAAAAATGTTACGGTATTGACCTTTAAAGAATATATGCTAGCGTAATTCTTCTGTTTAAGATTTGGTGTAGAGCACTGTTGACCAGATTGCAATGTTAATACTCTTGACACGTGTGCACAGAAAGAATTTTGGAATATATGGTAGATTGCATTTATTTCAAAATATTGTTACGGGTTTGACAAAACTGTTATGGTATTGACAAACCCTGCCTGAAAACAAAACAATATGTCAATACCGTAACAAACTGTTATACTCAAATTCATCATTCAATTTGTGTTTTATGTTTCTGTTTAAATTTGATAAAGCATTCTTATCATAAATTACTTAATAAACTTGACTAAAAACTAATATCTTTGCATTCCAAACTGTACTTTTTTGACAGCATATGTCAAAACCGTAACAAGATGTGTCAATACCGCAACATTTTCATCGTTACGGTATTGACTGTTACGGTATTGATATATTCTACATATTTTTTTACTTAAAATAATGATTACTCCCTAAAACATTGCAACAAGAGTGATTTTTTGTTGAGAAATTTTACTTGGTCAAGATGTTAAAACCAGAAATTTTTTATCAAATTCCATTGTCCATTTTTGTGTTACGGTCATTTGACACAAAAAAAATATACTATAAAAATTTCACTCACCAAAACAGTATTTCTTTTTGCCAGTTCTGTAGATGCTTTACAAAACACATGTATTCTTAGTAAATAGAAAGTGTCAAATTAGTATGACAGAAAACCAGATTCAGCACCATTAGGGATCCCGTATTATTTTTGCAATTTATCAAGTGTTACGGTCTTGACATAAACGCTTGGGACAGAGGTTTTTTGGCAAAAAAATGCAAAAAATGTAATGAAAAATCACATATTGAAACCTCCTACATTTACTTTGATAATGCTTTTATCAATACAGCCAGTTAAAATTCCTGAGAAAATAACAGTTTTTTTAATAATTCTTGTCGAAAGTTCAATTTTTACCGTCGGACGGGCAAAAATGCCAAAAAAATGGGGTTTTAATCTAATAAAAAATATATTTACACACCAATATTTTTCAGTTTTATCAGCTAGCCTTATTAAGTATGATCAGTAGTATTGTGTGAAGAAAAAAAATTCATGATCACATCAGCGGTTTTCATAAGATATTAAACGGACAAGAATTTTGACGAATTTTGACAATGACTCCAATATTGACTGAGGCGGAGCTGAAGTCAATATTGGAATTCTCAGGTCAACATCACATCATGTCCAATGCCTCAACAGTCAACAATTGTTTTATTATATAATTTCTCTAAACAAAAAAGCAACAACAACAACAAAATCCTGGCCATGGACTATGTCTTGAATTTCTTTTTTTACATGATGACTAACTGATTTCATTAAAAGAGGAATGAATGCATACTTTATTCGTAATTACAACTGCAGACAGAGAAGACCCAGATTAAATGCCGCATAATGTGGCATTTCATCAGGGTCTACACTGTTAAAAGCGTTTGCTTTCAGAGAAAAAAAACTGCAATTTTATTTAAAAATTATAACCTGTGACCCCTTAAATTATAGTTATACAATGGACAATTCCAAGCTTATTGCATCTATCCAGAAGGAAGAATTCATTAATTCATGAAAGAGTTCTGCTGATTACTATATTCAACAGCAAAGTCTGAATTACATGTTTATAATGAAACACCAAAGCTTGTGAATTTTGTGCTGCTGTCACTCACTGAATTGTATTTACAGCAAATCATGCAAGTTTCATGCTGAAAGCACACCTGTTATGGAAAGTTTCTATGAAGTCTATTTTCAGTAACTAATATCGAATGGGAAAAACCAGCAGCCCATGCCATATGTAGTTTTATGGACTCGAGTAGATAGGCATCTGGGCCAATCAAAAGATGTCTATTTATAGGTTATATAATAAGGACCATTATCGAACTTGAAGACATCATGGTACTAAACAATGTGACCAAGTTTCATAAAATTCTGATAAAAAATATTCAACTTCCAGCGGACATCGTTTCAAATAGTGAATTTTCATACACAAAGGGCCATAACTACTGAAAGCATGGTGCGATATGGACCATTATCGAACTTGAAAAAGGCCATCATAGCACTAAACATGTCTCCTTGCATTGGTGAAAAGGGGTGACATCCATTCTGAATAATTTTGAACAATGTTAAATTATGTCCAAATAAAAATTAGCGAGGATGTGGGATATCCAACAATAAGGTATGTGCAACCAGCAAAGGCTCAGACCAGCCTGTGCATGTGTGCAGTCTGATCAGAGCCTTTGCTCCTCCCTTGAATATTCTATGACAACTGACTGATAAGCTACTGACTGAACAGCATTTGGAGTTTCTAAGTTTAAAATGAGGCTGCAGCAGCACACAGGCTCATCCGAGTGTATTCATGTCAAAATGTCACATTGTTGGAAATCTCATGTCACGGCTCAAATCTTTTTTCTTCCTCGCCAGATTTTTTTCTTCTTAAAGCAAAAAGTTCAGACAATGATGAAAGCCCCATTTTTTATGAAATTATGTTGTTTTTTTTCATTTCATCTGAGTTTTCACTGCTTGCCAAATTAAGACACATTTAGGAGACATTACTCTTTCGAATATGAAAGGGTGAATGAAGCTAGTACTTACTGACGTGAGTTTTATGAAGGAACAGGTATCTTCAGTACTCAGACATCAACTTCAGAAAAATTTGTAAAGCCATACTAGAGATGGAACTATAAAGATTCCGCAGTAGTAGAGCAGCTGCCAAAGAAGAGGGGCTCTGTTGCTTTAGTTTTTCTCATCCCCTGTGACCACTTGTGCTGTTGTTATCACTTTTGATATAATACTCTGGCTCCTCTAGTACATGTATTATTGAAGTTTCATCTTGCATGCAGTCCTCCACAAGTCTGAAATTGACAAACAAGGGCTGACAATAGTGGCTAGCCCAATGCAAATATAATGAAACTTAATATATTTTTGCCCAGACTGACTTGTTTTGTATTTGTAATAAGGTTTTTGGTTGAAGTGCATACTTCAGCTCCCCCTCCATAGAATGACTGGTGAAATGATTGACTAAGTCTCACTGAGAGGATCCATTTGAGTGAAATTTAATGAAAATCTTTCAAAGGGTTCTGACAGTGATATGGAGCCGACAAAAAAGTTCAACTTACTGACAGACGTAAGGGGTGACTATTGTGGCCAAAAATGACTATTGTGAGAGATCAGAGTCAATTCAACAATACGGGCGCTCTCAAGTGCTTGTACTGATGCCAGGCTTTACTCTTTACCAATAAAGATAGGTAACAGAAGAACAAGCGCCTGTGATGCTCAGATTATGCTCGTGTTATTGAACTCGCCTCTGACACAATAAATTGGCTGCTGACGCACTGACAGTTTGTGCCTTTTTCGTGACGCACACAAAAACAGCAGCGAGAACGAAACTCCGTTGGCTTTATGTGCCAAGATCTGAGGACTTTTCAAGTTTACCTCGATCTATAAATATTTTTCCTGTAGAAAATAGACCTGCGCACAAATATCTTTGCTGGGTATTTCCATGATGTATCCGATTTATTTCAAAAACAACGACTGTACATGTCAAAAGTCATTGGCAATTCGCATAGATGGGTTTCAGTCCAAATAATTTTGGCTAGTTAAATTTCGCTATCACTGCTATTTTGTGGCATTTTACAGCATAAATTTAAAAGCAGTAGTCTAAAAAAGAAAGTTTTCTTTGCTCCAATACACCAAAATAAAAGACAACGATTTTAAAAGAAATGAAACCAATGCATCACGTCTATTTTTAGATTGATTGTCTGCATATGAGTAAAGCGCTCAACAGTTGACACAACAATGGCTGCCCCTTCATGAAATTGGTGAGCAGAGGCTTTTATTTCTTGTGCTCTGAAGGATAGGACTTTAACTAAAAGCAACACAACATTGCATAATCCCCATGAAAAAGAAAATGTAACATAAGCCGTCAAACACAAGCCTACCGATAGTAAAACATACACCAAATTTCGGGACGACAATTATCTTATGATAATGATTAGGGGACATTCTTCAAATGCCTTTAAATATTGACGCATGCACTTAAAAATAAAATGTAATGAAAAAAGTCAATAAGCAATGCATATTAGATACCCCCCGCACAGTAAGAGTCAGTGAAAAAACTTGGCAAGTTATAGTTCAAACAAGAAGACCTTAGTTTTGATAAGAAGATTTCAGTAGAATCTGTGCAAACAAAAATTATAAACTCCTTCGTGCATATGTTCAATGTGTCTACATTGTGTCGGCAAAGTATCAAATTGCTCCATCAAAAGCTGTAGTAGGACTTGATCTGCCCATAAAGGCACTATCCATGCATAAACAAAAGCCATATAAGGGAATAATTGTCTAAGTTCTCACAGCTGTCATTTTGTCAAAATTATTTTTGTGAACCAAACTCCTTCATGCATATGTTCAATGTGTCTACATTGTATCGACAGAATATCAAATTGTTCCATCAAAAGCTGTAGTAGGAGTTGATCGGCCCATGAAGGCACCATCTATGCATATACAAAAGCCTAATAAGGGAAAAATTGTCTAAGTTCTCACAGCTGTCATTTCGTCAAAAATTCTTTTTTCTGAACAAAACTCCTTCATGCATATGTTCAATGTGTTTACATTGTATAGGCAAAGTAACAAATTGTTCCATCAAAAGCTGTGGTAGGAGTTGATCGGCCCATGAAGGCACAATCTATGCATATACAAAAGCCTTATTAGGGAAAAATTGTTTAAGTTCTCACAGCTGTCATTTTGTCAAAAAATATTATTTCTAAACCAAACTCCTTCATGCATATGTTAAATGTGTCTGCATTGTATAGGCAAAGTATCAAATTGCTCCATAAAAAGCTGTGGTAGGAGTTGATCGGCCCATAAGGGCACCGTCTATGCATATACAAACACCTTATTAGGGAAAAATTGTCTAAGTTCTCACAGCTGTCATTTTGTCAAAAATTATTTTTTCTGAACCAAACTCCTTCATGCATATGTTCAATGTGTCTACATTGTATAGGAAAAGTATCAAATTGTTCCATCAAAAGCTGTGGTAGGAGTTGATCGGCCCGTGTATGGCCTATAATAGCATAAGCATAAAGCACTATATTAAAAGCCATTTAGAACTACAAAGGGAAATAACTCTAATAGAATTGGCCCCTAGCCCTTACTTTTTTGTCTAAAGTATTTGTCTTGCATATATGAACATGTTTGCAAGGTTTGATGAAAATCCAGCAATGACTCTTCGAGTTATTAAGGAAACAAAGCGTTACGGACGGACAGATGGACGCACGGACAACGTGAAAACAGTATACCCCCTACAAACAAAGTTTGCGGGGGGTATACGCACGGACGGACGCACGGACAAGGTGAAAACAGTATACCCCCTACAAACAAAGTTTGCGGGGGTATAAATTATACATAAAAAAGTTCTGACCCTCTAAATTTGTCAATTACCCCCAAATTTTCAAACAAGGGGTCATCAATGACCCCCAAAAATTCTGGAAATGCAAAAACACTGACTTGAAGAATACATTATGGTACTAAACAATGTGAACAGTTTCATAAAATTCTGATAGAAACTTTTCAACAGAGGTGTGACATACTGTTTCAAAGAGTGGATTTTCATAAACAAAGGGCCATAACTCCTGAAGGCATGATGTAATATGGACCTCTATCAAACTTGAAGAAAAAATCACAGTACTAAAACATGTGACCAAGTTTCATAAAATTCTGAGCCAAAGTATTCGACTTAGAGAGCGGACATTGTTTCAAATGGTGAATAAACAAAGGGCCATAACTCCTGAAGGCATGGTGCGATAAAGACCATAATGGATAATGAAGAAGATATTATGGTACTAAACAAAGTGACCAAGTTCCATAAAATTCTGATCAAAACTATTCGACAGAGGTATGACATACTAATGTACGAAAAGACTGACGTAACAATGTGACCAAGTTCCATAGACATAGAAATTTTATTTTGTGACGAGTATTGTACAACATGTAACATAAGCCCAGTAGGGCTTTTACTTCGACAAACAAGAATAAACAAATATTTTTTAAGCGAGTATCACAGCAGGCACATATATAAAACAGTATTATAAGAGACAAAGCACAAAAATTCTGATCAAAACTATTCGACAAAGGTGTGACATACTGATGTACAAAAAAACGTACGTATGGACATACAAGGGTAACAGTTACACTTAATGCCCTGGCCGTTGTCATGGTGGGAGCGACCAAGTTTCATAAAATTCTGATCGAAACGATTCCATGATTTAGAGAGCAGACATTGCAAGCATACCCAGTGGTAGTTGCGAGAATCTCATGCCATGATAAATTTTCAGGGAAACAAACTCTAAATTTCTTTTTTAGATATAATATTGACTCCCAATGATTTTTTTACCTGCGCATCCTGCATCTTTTGCGCATAAGTTTGTCTCTGGGATGCAAAGTTTTATTTCAGCGAGTCCCAGGATGCAATATTATGACTGATTTTGCATGAAAAATAGTGTTATGGACTCATAAATTTGCAGTTGGACTCATTAGTGTAGTTCCAATAATCGATTATAATCGTAAATCGTTCGTTTACATGCAACCGATAGATGAGTGGATGGAATTTTGGGAATCGATTATAATTGGAAAAATCCTCAAGCAAAAGGATTTCATTTTTATTTACATTTAAGAAATAGATCAGCTCCAGCAGTGAATTGTTGAGTAATAATTCACTGTTTAGAGGTCAGTTGTAAAGAAGATCAAATCACGAGAGTGCAGCGCGAGTGATTTATCTTCGTACAACTGACCAACAAACAGTGAATTATTACTCAACAATTCATGCCCTGGAGCTGATCTATTTCGATTCTAAACACACAATAAACGACGAAAACACATTCGAAGTCCTCAGCTACCTCCAACTTTCCGCCATTGCACTGAAGAACTCCTGCAAAAATACTTAGACTACGTCGCATATGTTTACATGTAATTGTTACGTCTTTCAAGCATAAAAATGATGTTACACCGTCTAACGCCATTTTCCAGTGACGTCAGCTATCACATACTTTAGCTGTGAATTATTGTCCGATATATCACAGTTTGTTATCGTTGGCTCTATAGGCGATTTGTGTAAGAATTGTAAATAAATCACTGTGACTCAGATTAAAAACATTATTGAGGGGAGAGAGGTGCTACCAAAATTGAGGAAATTATATTCCATCAATTGAATGGGGCAGATTGTGGGCACTTATTTTAAACCTGTACCTGCATGTTGTATCATCTGCTTCAGTCACACAGCTGTGGATGCTTCCCATCAAACATACTTCAGTCCATTGAAAATGACCAGTCTGCTGAAAAATAATATCAGAAGCATCACTTGAGGTAGCGGGGCATAAGGATTGATTTTGTCTACTAAGCTACTATATTCAAGGGCCACTTACAGCTTGATAACATAAACAAAAAAAATGTGGTGTTGGCCCTTTCTCCCATAATATGAGAGCCCGGGTACTCTGATATTTACTTTTTATGCTTACTAATATTTTTTTTTATTTTTTTTGTTACTGTTGAATAGTATCTTGCTTCAAAACAAAAGGAAGCAAGGGTGTCCTGTGTGGGGCATAGCCCCATTATTCAACAAGGAGACCCCCAGGGGGGTCTGTGCTCCCTTGATCCCTGAAAATAATGCATTGATCTCCCCGTATCACTGCAAATGATGTCCTCGTCTCCCTAAAAGTATTTGCCTTCGCTCCCCACTCTCAGATCAATATAGATGAGCATGTAAGTATGAAAATAAATACATTTTGAATTTGCAAGGGGGGTCTGGGGGGAAGCAGATTTTTTTTTATAAAATCAAACAAAATGGAGGCTTTTCCTTTTATTTTTTTTTTTTTGCTTTTTGGCATGGCTCCCTAAATCCCCAAAATTATGAGCTTGCTCCCTAGCTCTCCTAAAATAATACCAGTGCTCCCCAGCTCCCTGAAAATAAATAGCCATTCTCCCCAAAACCCCTGGTGGGCCCAACAAGCAGAATGGTAAAATTAAGTCTTACGTCATAAACTGCTCTGCGTAAACCAGAGGTGGACCCTCAGGCCTCTCATTTTATGATACTGGCGTAAATAATTAGCAATGCTGCCAGTAATTAAGA